>PVKH010003827.1:0-24300 GCA_004027955.1 Chaetophractus vellerosus
CCCCACCCCAGTTCTATGGACAGTGTAACCCTCCCCACACTGCCTCCCTCACAGACCAGCACTGCCCAACCCAATAGCATCACTGCACCGCTGTCATGCCCAGGCACTGCACAATTATAACCTTCCATCTTCTCATAGATTTTGCCCATATGGGCATTGGCTCACAACCCTCTACTCCCTGTCTCCTTGAAACCTATTTTACAGACTCCAGCTCTGTGAGTCTGCTTAACTTGTTTAATTCATATCAGTGAGGTCATGTAATATTTGACCTCCAGTGCCTGGCTTTCTTCACTCAACATAAGGTCTTCAAGGTTCATCCATGTTATCCCATGTGTTAATACTGCATTCCTTCTTACAGCTGAGTAATATTCTATTGTATGTATATACCAGAGTTTGCTTATCCATTCATCTGTTGATGGACATCTGGCTTGTTTCCAACTTTTGGAAAAAGTGAATAATGCTGCTATGAACATTGGTGTGCATATATCTATTTGTGTCCCTGCTTTCAATTTTTCTGGGTATACACCCAGTAGTGGGATTGCTGGATCATATGGCAGTTCTATAGTTAGCTTCCTGAAGAACCGCCAGACTGTCCTCCACAATGGTTGCATCATTCTGCATTCCCACCACAGATGCAGACTTTATATACAATCCATTTCTTCCTTCTTTTAAAAAATAAATATCTATTTTCTGAAGAGAGAGTTTCATTTGTTTGAATGGAGTTTAACCCACCCTTACAAATAACCACTCATCCAGAATATTTTGGATGTTCTAAAAGTAGCAAAGCACCTGATTTATTTTACTACCCTGGCTGGAAAACCAATTTGGCTAATTAGTTTACAATTTTTTGTTGCATTGATTTGAGACCTTCTAGCAAATTTCCTCATGCTTTAGCTCAGAGTTTTTCTGATAAGGCACATTGGGGAAAAAAGGACAAGGAGTGGAGTACAAGCAGCTCTGTTACTTAGGTAACATTTATGGCTATGTCAGCATGGGTTGCCTAACTAGATTGTTTGAGGTGGTTTACTACTTTGTAATGTGCTTAATTTCATAGTTGTCTCACGTGGTCATTTTTTCATAATTAAAAAATAAAGAGGTAAGTATGGAATGCCTCCTGCATGCCAGACCCTGTGGTAGAAGCTGATCATTTGATGACTTGAGAGCAAAACTAGCCACAGTCTTGTAATCTTGTGGAACTTACATCTTGGTGAGAAGAGAGACATTTGTCAAAGAACTAAAAAATAAATGTAAAATTGCAACTTTGTTAACTGCTACAAGGAGAGAGTCTTGGTGCTTGGAAAGCATATGGTCTAGGGATTTGACATAATCAAGAAGGTGTTTGAAGGTTTCCCAGAGGAAGTGATAATTGAACTGAGATCTGACAGAAGGAGCAGGCACTAACCAGGTCATTAGGAGCATAAAAAAGACGATGGACAGAAGATGTGGCACTGGTTTTTTTTTTTTTTTCAATACCATTACTATTATTTGAGGTAATAGTCACCTACTCAGTTTTTTTCATCCAGTCAGTGAAATTACAATGTGTCTTTTGAGAATTCCAAGTCTGGAATTATGATAATTCCTTATCTGTAATAAATATTTCCAAATCTAAAATTGATATACTACAAAAATAGTATATAACATACTTGTGGTAGTTGGCAACTGTCAAATTCATGAGAATAATTAGTAAACACAAAACAAAACTCAGTGTAACTCATGACCCTTTTATACTTCCCTTACTCTTTTAGCTATTTCTAATTTTTCTCTACTTATATTAAGTAATAACTATTACCTCTATCATATTTCTCATGTTAAACCTGAATTATGGGATTCTATCTGTGTCTTATTTCATATGTTGGAAAGATGGGTGATACTCTTCAGTTTAATCCTACCTAGTTTAAAGTCCTTATAATGATGCACTTTATTTTTGAAGTTCCCTGATCAGTAAACTGCATACTTCCAAAAGGGACTATCTAAACCCAACACTTCATTCAGTATCAAGCCAGTCAATCCCCTAATACCAGGCAATTATGTAAGGACTTTCCATTGATGATAAAATACCAGATTTCCCCTCAGGGGAGGACTTAAAGGGATATTCACCTATTTCTGCTTCTTTCATATAGAAGAGCCACTTTTCCATCTGAACTGAGACCAAGTCAGAATGACTGGTTAAGCTCTCCTTGCTGAGAACAAACTAAACCCAGATGTGAATGGAGGAAGGTGGGCCAATTTTACTTTTGGTCTTGGCAGTGCCAATAGGTCAATTATTTTCAAAGCATTACAGTTCCTGGCAACTTTGGGTCATGTTGTAAAGTTCAAGCTTGTTCATTAGCAATTTTTTGATAATGACTTTGCTCCCGGTTTTCCAAGTCGACAAAACTCTTAATTTATTTCATCTTTTTTTTTTTCATTTGTGAAGTACTTGGGGTATGTATGTTTATACTACATTGGTACTAAATAGCTAGGTTTTATATCATTCTAAGGTGGCTTAATTGAACACTTTTTAAAATGGAAAAGAAAGTGAGACTCTTAATTGGTGAGCAATTCTGAAGCAAATAACTTAATGGGTCTTTTGATTTGTGTAGTTTTGAAATACATGTATAAAAATACCCTTGTGGAGAAACAAAATAGTATGAGGCAAATGTTTGACATGGTAACATAACTGGAATGAGGTAGAATTCTTACATCAGATTCAGTGACTTAAATTTATCAGTCACTGGGATCTAACTGGTGGGTTCATAATGCTGGGATGTGTGGAAAAGATGGAGATACTGATGAAAGTCAACTCGGTAAAGGAGAAAGACTTTAAGATCAATAAACAGCACTTAGTCAAAACCACTAATGAGGTATACAACATGTCTCAGAAATCACAAGTTTATTTTGCTTTTGTGAGAAATTGGAATAACTTGTGACTGAGGCTGTCAACATTCTCGACCACAGACTTGTGGTGGCCTCTGGTTTTTCTAGCTGCCCAGAAGCATAAAGTTCCAAGAGAAGGGCAGAAGTTCTGTCATCTGAAGCATACGGTTCATCAGCTTCACGATAGAAAATAGCTTGAGATGTATTATCTTAAAGCGCCAAGGATATAACTTTATGTAAACCAATTTCTTGCTATTCTCTCCCACTCCCACATTTAAAAAAAAAATACACCTCTTGCAAAGTTGACTCTTTGAAAATGTGGTGGAACACAGATTTCACCCTGATCCATTCTTTTCTTTTCTTTCTCTTTTGTGAATTATTATTCTTGAGAAGTTTTAAATTATTTATTTACTTTTTAGAAGGTACCAGAGATTGAACCTAGGACCTCATATGTGAGAAGCAGGCACTCAACCACTGAGCTACATCTATTCCCCAATGAGAGTTGGTGTTTTCGTTTGTTTGTTTGTTTTGTTTTTAGGAGGTATCAGGGATCAAATCCAGGACCTTGTACATGAGAAGCAGGAGCTCAACCACTTGAGCTACACCTGCTTCCTTGAGATTTTTATGTATGTGTGTGGGATGGGGGTGGGGGAATAAAATGAAATAAGGAAAATTTATTTTTATTTTTCTGTCTGGCATTTGCTGAAGACTTGAGTATTCCTTGGGTGGGGGGCATGGGAAGGGTGGTTCTTTCATTTCTCTGACTCTAAGATTTCTCTTCAAATTGCCATAATCCTTAGCTCTATACTTGGAACAATAAGAGTGCCCTCTTGTGGACAAAATGTCATTTTAAGTTTTGTGTGTATTCACTGAACATGGGTAGGTATGGAGTAAATCAATCTTAGGTTTCAAATGTCCTCATTGAACTTATGAAATCCCTGGAAAATTAGTTCCTGATGTCCGAGGGTGGTGACAGCAGAAAATATTTCCATAAAATAAGGGGATTAAAGGCAAGCTGGCCCTATTTGCCACCAAAGTAGTGTCTTGGAACAATACATAATTTGGAACCTGAACAGGGGACTCAAATGTCTAAGGGGAAGACCAATAACCCTATTTCTTGGCCATCTATTCAAAGATCAGAAATGCTCTCATTAAGAATGAGACACTAATGAAATAACTTGGGTACAGGCAAAGTCTCTAAAGATCTGTGACTGTTGGCGTTTAGTGGTTACAATTCTTTCAAAAAAGAAAGAAAGAAAGAAAACCACAGGGATTGTGTAACCCATTCACATACCCAACTAATTCAAAGGGCCTAAGACAAATCAGGCCTTTGCAGCTCGGGCTCATAAAGCGTGTTTTCTCATTGTTTATTCAGAAGCCCCTTGCCTTCTCTGTTGGAGGATGACACATTAAAGCCTTAAGGCAGACTACTTGGTTCTTATTTTAAATCTCCCTCAATTTTTGACTGCTTTGAAGGGTAGCAATCTGACTTAAAATTCATCAAATTGACAAAACTCTAAGATTAAGGTTAGTGGTGTGCTGGTAAATGTTTAACAACTGGTTATTAAAAAAAAAAAAAACTTACTTTATAACATTTTCCAAACTCCATGGCATAAATAATCTTACCATGGCTGATTTCAAATTACTTACATGACATTGCTGAACATATAAATAGAAAGAGATATATACAGTTGGCTTTCATAAACTGGTACAAGTCAGTTTTAGCTTACCACTCCATAAGGGACTTTTAATTTTTTTCTGTAATTTTAATATTTTGGACCATAAAGACATATTATTTTTGTAATAAGAAATAGAAAACTCAAATAAGAGTTATATGAAAAGCTGATCCCAACTGAAAAAATTACTTTATTAATACATGTTATACAGCATTCAATACTCTCCAAAATGTTTTCAAACCCACTATGTCACTAGACTCTTGTAATAACTCCATAAAGTAAATAGGACGCTACTTTACAGGGGAGGGGAGTGGAGGCCAAGAAAGTTTCAGCAATTTATAGAACTAGTCTTAAAATTCTAGTTTCCTAGCTGTTAATCCAGTGATTTCCTTGTTTTACAATAGATATTAAAGGGCAATTCACAACTGAAATTGCTAATTTCGAACTGCTTTTCCAGTTTTCATTAAACTACACTGTTTACTTTGAACAGAATGGTTATCTGCAGCCTCTTCAAGAGGCTTCTGACTTCCCAAAGCAAGTTATGCCTATATAATGTTAGGCAACCACTGCTAGGCTTCAAGATGACTGCAAAATCACCACCCAGTCCAGCTCCTATAGACCTGAAAAATAAGAGCAAGGACTGATTGTATTGTCTATACCCTATGTTCTCCTTTACCTCATTCTTTTATGGTCCTACCAGAGTTGATAGATTCTTTGATAACTCTCATTTCTGCCAGTGATCTTCACATTTGTGGGCTTAAGAAACTCCATCTGTCCAGTCTGAGTATCTCCAGGGTATCAGCAAATCACTTAACCATGTGAAAATCAGCAGCTTAGGACAGCAAAAAGAGAGTAGACTTGGGAATCAGGAATATCTTCATTTGAATACTGCTTCTGATACTTACTATCTGACCTTCAACAAGTCACTTGATTTCTCTGATCCTCTGTTTCTTCTTTTGGCTTTTTTTTTTTCTTTTTAAGATTTATTTTTTAAATTTATTTCTCCCCACCCCCTTGTTGATTACACTTGCTGTGTCTCTTGTCTTCCTTGTTTCTTTAGGAGACACCGGGAACCAAACCTGAAATGGGCAGGAGGTGCCTAATCACTTGAGCCACCACCATTCCCTTGTTTCTTCTTTTGAAAATAATAATTTCCTATCTCACAGGAAAGTTGTGAACACTAAATGAAATACATTTATTAAGTGCTTATCAAAATACCTGGCATATTATAAACACTCAAAAATGATAGTAATATTATTTTTTATTATTAACATGCAGAGTTTAATATCTGGCATTCCATAATACTTGCTCAGTTAAGATTAGTTTCTAAGAAATGAAACAATCAAATAGCAAATAGCAAAAGACTTAGGGAATGATGCACAATTTCTTAAACCCCAAAAATAAAAACGAATTTCTATCAGAAGTATTCTAACTGCCTTTTTTTTTTAGGAGGTACCGGGACATGAATTTGAGACCTCATACATGGGAGGCAGATGCTTGACCGCTGAGCTACATCTGCTTTCTCTAACTGCTTTTATATTCTATGTATATTAGCATTTACTTACTCATTTCCATGCTTACCTCCCCATTACAGATGAGGAAAATCCCAGACTAAGCTAGCAATACTGCTTCCATAGAGGAGATGAGGCTTTTAAAAAAATTAATTTTCTGTTCTTGTAGCTCATGACAAATATATCGTTAGACAGTTCATTCTATCTATCTAAACTATCTATCCATCCATCCACTCATCCATATATCTTCTTCATCATCATCATCTATCTACCCATTTATTGGCTAAAGCCATCTCCATGTTGGCTGTAATCGCTGGGATTTAACGGATTAACAGAATCTGATTAAAACCCTTGGTTCTAGTGGATGGCTTTTGCTCGCTATTTTGATGATATTAGTACTCAATCTTTATCAGAACTATTTTTTAAACGAATATCAAGAAAGCAAAGCAAGAGAGCATTTCCATTCTATAACCGTACCATGCATTATGTTTTTTCCCAAATTTGGAAATTTATGCTGAATTCAACCATTTCTGTGCCTTAGTAAATAATATGAATTTTTCTCTATGGAAAAATTCAAGTTTATTATAGAGATTTTGAAGACTTCAGAAAAGCACAAGTAAAGTAATACAAACCACTCATAATCCTATTATTACTCAGAGGAAACAACTGTCAACAATTTTTGGTTATGTGTGTTTATGTGTGTGTAGGGTTTGCACGTGTGTCTATGGGTATACACATGTTTTAAAAATAAAATTTTTATTTACTGCCTCATAGCAGCTTTTCTTTTTAACCTAATCATACATCAAGATCACTTATTCATTCATTTGATAGTTCTCTGAGGCCTCATTCTAAGTGGTGATATACCTCTGCATTGTGAGGAAAGACCATAATTTATTTGCCTAATTGACTGTTTTGGATGTTTAGGAGTGTGTTTCCAATTTTTGCTTCTAAAAATGCTGAGATTTATATCCTGGTTCTTAATTATTAGCTAGTGCTTGCTTTTAAATTAATGACTTAGAGGTAGAAGAATTTAGTATTACCCCAATCTCCTATGACTTCTCTCAAGCATAGGATCTAGACCTTCAAACTATGCTATTGTCGAATGGAGTGATCTTAAAAGGTAGCTTTGCATTTCTTTTCCTAAGGAGTCGAGAGCCATGAGAAGGTAAAGGAAAAAGACTTTCTTTGAGAGCTGACTCATTTGTTGTAGTCAGAGGATATATTTCAGGGAGAAGCAAGAAACACCATAGAAAAGGATTTGCTTTGTTCCTTGGGATTGGTTTTCCTCTCAGCATCCTTAGAGAAATCCATTTCTTTTCCTGTTTAAATGGTGGGGTTGCCTGCAGAAAATAGAATAGAAAGATGTAGTCAAAGCAGTCATAGTAGGTGCCATGAGCACAAAGTGAGTGCTCAGAGCAGAGCATATGTGAGTTTAGTCTTCGGAATGGTCATAGCAATGAGTCAGAGATGGTAATGGATCCAGACTGTAAGGCACAAGAGCCAACTGTGCAATGTGTTAGACCTGGAGGCAGGACTAAAACCTTGAAATAGTCATTCCTGGATTATCAACTGTTCAGAGAATGATGGTCAAAACAAAGCATATACCAATATGATATGTTTATAATTAATTATATTTAGCATAACTTCTCAAATATATATGTTGTGTTTACTTGCATTTTTTAATGTATCATAATAAGTAATCAATTAATAATATTTTAAAAATAACTTACTTCACTAAAGATGATAGAATATATAATCATGTATAAAATATTTTTGATATATTAAATTATGTGTAATATATAGAGGTATATGTGCATGTGTGAATGTATCTACATATATACACACACACATACATATACAATTTAACTCTGAAATTGCCAGTTGCCAAATAAATGAGAGACATTTCGTTAGTGAATCAGTCTGGGTCTGATAAGTAGAAAGAAATCACACAGTAATTTTAACAGAGAAAGTTTAATATAAAGAATTATTAACTGGGGATTGACATAACAAGGGACTGGCTAGTAAGAAAAAAAAAAGAGAGCCCTAAAGAATATAGTAATAGCCGATATAAGTAGCAAGCACTATCCCTAGGGCTGTGATAGAGCACAAAATGAAGAGAACTTGCCATTCACCTCAGAGTTGAGATCTAGATCTCATTAGAAAGGTGCTGGCTGTGGCTCTCTGGATGGCAAAGAAGTCACTGTGGTGCTGGAAATCTGCCTTGTGGAAGTTGCCAAAAATATACCCTCTAGGGTACCCAGGAAAGCTGTTTATGTCTCACCAGAGGTATTCTGCTACAAAGCTGTTTTGAATGATTCTAGGGGAAGCTGCTGGCCATTGAGTACTTCTATATTCTGTGCACTGCTGGAGCCTACCTCTGGAGAATCTGAGGATACTGTGGGATCAGGTACTGAAGAAGCTGCCTATGCTGAGGAAGCCAAGCATGCTATAGGAGCCTAGAGAGAACATACGGGGAACCTTTTCTTCCTGCAATGTCTCTCCAACACTCACTACTGACAAAGTTTAACAATGTGCCAGCTGACAAATGAAAAATATTCAATGGGCTCAGATCCATTTTTTTTCAGAACAGGCAATGAAGGCTGAATTCAGAGCTGAGAGACAAAAAAATTGATAAATAGAACAATCAGTTACCTTCTACACATTGTCCATACAAGAAGCACATATAAATTCTGAGCCATTTCTCTCAAGGGTCCTCATAAAAGTCCTTCAAAGGAGATGTGGTGGTTTGAAGCTGTATGCACCCCAGAAAAGCATGTTCTTAAATTTAATCTATTCCTGTGGGTATGAACCAATTTTAAATAGGACCTTTAGATGAGTTACTTCAGTTGAGGTGTGGTCCAGCCCAATCAGGATGGGTCTTAATCCTGTTACTGGAGTCCCTTATAAGAGGAATGAAATTCAGACAGAAAGAGAGAAAGCCAGAGGGAGCAGCCAGAAGCTGAACATCAACAGAACCTGGAAGAGAAGAGAGAGACCAGGAGATGTGCCATGTACTTGGCCATGTGACAAGGCAAGCAAAGGACCAAGGGCTGCCAGCAGCCAGCCCCAGAATACCACAGTCTTTGGGGGAGAAAGCATTGCCTTGACTTTGGACTCCTAACCTCAAAACTGTGAGTAAATAAATTCCCATTGTTTAACCTGACCCATTTCATGATATTTGCTTGAGCAGCCCAGGAAAGTGAAGCACTATGTCAATCACACAGTCTTGAGATAATTCCATGAGCTAATGATCATGAACACTATTTGAAAAGCATAAGGGACTCCACAAGTGTACGTCTTGGGAAATATTAGTACAATCTGAGACTACGAGCTGTTCCATTTATCTCTGATACCCTCAAGAGAAAGTGTCCTTGAAGGTGGACCTCAAAGCCTCCTTCTTTACTGGAAAAATGGTATAGAGCAAATGCCCAAACACCTGAGTCTGAAACATCACTTTTCTATAGTTGGTGCATTTTTGTGGTACAATGGAAAGTTTCCTATCTTGAGAAATTGTGGAATCATCCCCTCCTACCCCCTTATCCCCTTTTTCTGTACCTCCTCCCTATTTCAATTTCCACTAGAATGAGAACCTCTTGTCTTCCTCAGGTAAGTCAGATGAGAAGGAAATTTTTATCTAAGAGGAACATCAACCTCTATATGTACAAAAATGAAAATTCTCTTGCCTCCACCTCAAGCTGCAAAACATGCTCCTTTGCCTATGTGTAAAACACCATAGCACCTTTTTACAATCCCCAGAAGTAATTTTTGAAGGGCAGAGTAATCAGTCTTAGCCAGGACAGAAACCTAGACCAAGGAATTAGAGAGAAGAACAGAATAAACTGGGTTGGAACTGGAAGGGCCCCCAAAATAGGCAAATGGGTGCCACTGAAGGTTTTTGAAGAGAAGAATGCAATAATTTAAAAAAATATATGATTAGCAAGGTGAATCTGGGTTAATGAGTATAATGGATTGAAAGAGAATCAAATAATAGGAAATTCTCTAGATGAAAGTCTATTAAGGTGGTTCAGGCAAGTGAAGATGAGGTCTTGATATATGTCAGGGCAGAATGAAATTCAGACAGAGAGGGAAGGAGAAAGCCACAGGAAGCAAAGAAGCTGAACATCAATGGAACCCAAAAGAGAAAGAAGAGAACAGGAGATGCCGCCATGTGCCTTGCCATGTGACAATTTAAGGACCAAGGATTGTCAACAGCTAGCCCCAGAATGCCAGTCTTTGGGAAGAAAGCATCACCTTGATTTGGACTTTCTCAGTCTCAAATTCCCATTGTTAAACCGACCCATTTCATTGTATTTGTTTGAGCAGCCTAGGAAACAAAAACAGGAGACATTCAATGAAGTAATAATATTACATAAACGACAATGTCCTCAACAAAACTCATGTAGAAAAGATGATTGTAATATATACATATATGCATATATATTGCTATTTCCTATAGCACCTTTCTCAATATGTCCTATCAATTTATCCCAGTGGAATTATTCAACTCGTCTTATTCAACTACATAATCTTAATCAGTTATTGTCTATGGTAGAAATATTTAAGTTTGGTTGGATTTTACCAACCCTATGATGCACAGCCTGGTGTCTGTCAACCAGGACTGCATCTTTACAATTACTCACAGCAAAGAACATGATGAGCTCACAACTGAAGTAGTTAGAAGGACAAAACCATTAGAGGATATATATCCATTGTGGCCAGAAAACTTTTAGAAAATGCTTATGTTTCCTTTATCTCTTTTGTGTAATTATTATAAAAAGGGGCATCCTATAATGAGTGGCAAGCTTTTTGCTACTGTCCTTTATTGCAAGGCCAGAAAACTTAAAGGGCCAAATGGTAAATATTTTAGACTTTGCGGTCTACACGAGCTCTGTTGCAACTACTCAACTCTACTATCGTGGCCCTGAACACAGTCATGCACATTACGCAAATAAGTGGGCATGGCTTTGTCACAGTGAAACTTTAACGAGCTTGTTATAGTTTGTTGACCTTGGCTTTATTGGGTAAAATATGCTATATACACCATTCTACAGTCCATTGCCAGGTCCACTTAGTTTGCCATTTTATTAGTAGATGTTGCCTTAACATTATTTATTTTCTATTGAAGCACAACATTTTTTTACAAATCAAAAATATTTGGCAATATGCCTTTAAAGGGTTTGCAGTATATACTTTTTTTCCTTATTAGTATTTAAGCTATATAAGCTACTTAAGTACATTGCTTTCACTGTGTCAATGGGAAGTTGCACCAGGACAAATTGTATTGCCAGCAATGTTTAGCAGAGTGCAGAGAAAGAAAACAAGTTTGGAAGTTGTTTCCATGTCCATTGAGGTCGATTTCACAGATTACAGTAGTGTGTCCTTTGGGTAAGTATGCGAAGAGCTGATAGATGAGGGTTGAGGGCTATTTAGAGGCTCTTGTATACCAGACTTAAATCACATTCTCCTTGGAGCTGCAAAGGATTCTTTTTTCTTGTGTCAGGCAGGCTAAGTGTTAAGAGTCAAATGAAGACTAGGCAAGAATTCACAAGTTGGGAATTTTTATTATAACTTGACTGTCAGTGCAAACTTGGGACAACTCATTTTCTCACTGTATTAGTTTCTTCATATATGGAATTGCAACTAAAATCCTTTACTATGTATCTTTTACCTATTATTCCTATGTAGACAACTCATACAGAGGAAAATAAAGCACTTTCTGTATAAGAGCTAATACCATTTATTAAATACCTGCTTTCTGCTAGACATTTTCATGACACTTCTATCCCCTATTTTAAAAAAAGCACACTTGCGTTGCTCATGTCTCATTTCCTTAAGAATATGATGGAGACAGGAACAAATGTGATCATCTATTTTGAAGGATGTATACATATAATGTTTTAATATGTTATCTCTCTCAAATAACATATTTGTACTTGAAAGGGGACCTGGAAGTCTTTCTTAATGAACATTTGTTGAACAGAATTAAATCAATAATATTCTTCAGTATATTACAAACTATCATCAATTCTTTCTTTATTTTGTCTATGAATTGATCCATATATACTTGTGGTTCCCTATCACTCATGGACACCTACCCCTATCTAATGTATTTATTGTTATGTCTTTCCAATTACCTTCAGATCTTTATTTGGATCTGTGTATTTTCTTGAAAAAATATAATATTGTTTTGTGAATGTATTTTTTTCATTTCACATTTAGTATTGAAATATATCTATCCTTGTTCCTATATTGAAATGCATCAGTAGTTTGATGAATGTAGGATACATTTATTGCACAATCTTATTTCTGTAGGATACAAACATGAAGCAATTTTATTATTATTTTTTCAATTGCTTCCTGCAAACATGCCCACTGAGCTTCCCTTTCCTATCTCTTAGTAACATCTTAGGTAGCTCCCATTACTTCTTGGTCACTTCCAGATTTTAAAAAGTCCAGTCTTGTCTAGTTTAAAAATTCATTCTCTTATTAAGCTGGTCCTTATCGTCTCCATATCTTGACTGATCAGGTTTCAGCTTGCCTGGTGAGGGGTGCCATTTGCTTTTTCATTTCTGCCCCTTCACGATTTTACTTGTAGTTTCTCTAGTTTTCACACAAGGAGGGGGGATTAGAGGAAGGGTTAGAAATGAAAACAAATGGTTTTTACTTATATGATTTGTTGGAATCTTCTCTTGGCTGATGATTCCTTCCGGAAGGCAACACCCTGAATGTTGGCGCTCTCTCTACAGAAACTCTGCAGGGCCCTTCACACTGTATTGTTTCCTGATAGGGGCTATTTTCTCTGCTGAGAAATAATCTGACCCTCTCTAGACCCTGCTCTCAGATATTCACCCCACAGGTACTCGTTCTCAGGACACATTACCTTGGCAGGTGGCCCTCATGGGCAAGACAGTTCATGCCCAGCTACCTTTCACAGGGTGCAGCTGGATTTTGGAACACTCAGGCATGTTAATTGTATGGCCTTGTACAATGTGGCCCCTTCTCCGAGTTAGAGACTCTTCCTTTTAACATCCTGGTTGTTTCCTTTCTATCATAATTATTATATCCTGATTAATGTATTCAGAGCTATAAGTTTTCCTCTGTGTACTGTTTTAGCTACATTTTGCAAATATTGAAATATAGTACTTTTATTGCCATTCCACTCAAATTGTTTTGAAATTCCTCTCATGAGTTTTCCCCTGAACCAAAGAGTGAGTAAGTAGTATTTATCTTTTTTTTTTAAACCATTCATTTCTTATTCATTTTCAACTTCATTACATTTTGGTAACTCATAGAAAGATAATATGTATAACGTTGGCTCTAGAGAGCATAACTCAAGTGATTGACTCTAATGTATCAATTTCAGGTACGATGAAAGAGAAAAACATCTTGATCCAGAAATATTTATATATGATACTGACTCTATTTCTTATAACAAGAGGACATAAGTGAGAAAGATATAAATCAAGTTTCTCCATGAGGAAGGATGGTTAATCTGAGGCTGACAATAAAAGCAGGCCTAGAGAACAAAGGAAGAAAGCTTCTGTCACAGAGTCCTATCACTATATTAATCCTTCCATGTTTTTTTTCTAGTAAATATTTAGTATATTCTATGTGCAAGCACTACAATAGGTCTTTGGTGGATTAGATAGGGTGGAATCTATAGTTCGGGAGTGTTTTAGTTTGTTTAAAGCTGCTGGGAGCAATATACCATAAATGGGTTGACTTTTACAATGGGAATTTATTAGGTTAAAAGCTTACAGTTTGAGGCTGTGAAAATATCCAAATCAAAGCATCATCAGAGATGCTGTCCCAACAAAGGTCAGCTGGTGGTTATCCTGGACTCCTGCCATGTGGCAAGGCACAGTGACAGCTCTGTCAGTCTTTGCCTTCTCCTCCAGGCCCACTTTCTCTCCAAGCTCAGCTGTGGATGGTAAGGCACATGGCAGGGATAATGGTGGCATCAACTCATTTCTCCCCTCTCCTCTGGGTATCATTGCTAGTTCTGCTTTGAGCTGCTCTGTTTGTGGCTTTTCTCTCTTCTTGGGTTCATTGATTTCAATTTCTGGAGGCTTCTGTCTGTCACTGCAGCTTTTTTCTGTGTCTGTGACTTTTTTATTCCTCCTTTTATACAGGACTAAGTAAGAGGATTAAGAACCACCCTGGGCTTTGCCCTATTGTGGCACAATATAATCATAAGGCCTTTCTTTAACTGATCCAATCTAACCAAATGTTCACAATAGGTTCAATTTAAGAACAGAATTTTCTGGGGTCCAAAAGACTCAAATCAGCACAGGGAGCGTGGCAGAGCCTGGCTAGATGCTCACCAAACACATTTCCTCTTCTTTCTAGGCACGCTGTAGCTTCTCCTCCCAACTTGCCTGTACGAAGGTGGGGCCATGTGACCATGCTCATAAATGGGAATTGAGAAGAAGGGATATGTGTCACCCCTAGGCCACAGCTGTTAGGAGGAATAGGGAATGGGAATTTAAGGCTTAAAATATATATTGTTCCTATTTGCAACAATGGCAATGTTTTGGTATTGGATGATGATGATAGGAGCACATGAATGTAATTAACAGCACTGAAATACATATTTTAATGTGGTTAAAAGGGGAAATGTTAGGTTGTATATATGGTAGCTGAATAAAAATTTAAAAAATACATAGAACTGCACAACACAAACAGTGAGCCCTAAGTTAAACCATGGAATATAATTAATAATAGAATAAAAATGTGCTTTTATCAGTTGTAACAAATGATCCACACCAATGCAATATGTTAATAATAGGGTGGGATATGGGAATCCTGTATTTTATGCATGATTGTCCTATAAATACACAACTTCTCTAATAAAGAAAAAGAAAAAAACAGTGACTGTGTCTTTTCTCTATATTCTACTTCCTTGCTAACAGTCAGATGCAAAATATCTAGTGGAGGATTCCAAGGCCCCAAGTGGAAGGAACCACTAGGTGAAAGGAACATCCTGGGATCCTAGGAAGAACAGAGTCACCCCCATTTCCCACCCCCACTGAGCCACACTGGACTGTGATACAAGCCAGAAATAAAATTTCATTTTCTTAAGCCACTGAGATTATGAGGTCCTTTAGCTTAGCAGTTATCACCCTATCTAACAAAAGGAGCTTATGGGCTGGTAGGGAAAAAAAGACAAATATAGAAAACCGCAATACCATTGGAAAGTGAGATGTATTATTTGAGAGATGAAGAGGAACTTCTGTTCAGTTTGGAAAATCAAAGATTTTATTGGAGGAGTTGACAGCCAAGGCAGAAATTAAGGCACTTTTCAGAGAAGATGTAGATAGTTGGAAATGGAAAAGACAGAGAGTGGGTAGTGATTGCAGAGACAGAAATAAAATAATGGAGAGGGAAATTGGGAGGTGTGCGTAGGTCATAGATCACATGTTAGCTTGGGTGGCAAGAAAGTTATGTGACTGGAGGGAGATGAGAAGTATGGCTTGAAAAGTAGAATTCAAGGAGCTTGAATTATATTCCCTAGTTTTCTAGGAATTTAAAAAATATTTATTAAAATATTTTATTTGTTTTAGAATAGAGGAATAAAAATTAGTTTGGAAGGTTGTTTAAGATGACCAATTTAGATATGGAGTTCAACAATATCCCATTGTTATAGCAAATCCCCTAATCATAGAAATTCCTAATAATAGGATAGCAGACACAGGGAAAAAATTGTAAAAGATGAAGCTGGATGGGGTGCTAGTAGCCAGATCAGGGTGTCAAATTCAGGAGGGTGGATTTTCTTCTAAGGTCCATAGGGTATCATTGGATGGTTTCATACAGATGAATGTTATCTGATTTGTGTGTCTAAAAGACTCTGACAGCTGTGTGTAGAATGGCAATGCGTGGGCAAGAGCAAGTAGGGCAGGCCCTCTCAATGTGAAAGTCCTTGTTTCAGTATATTCATTTGGGGAGAATAATACATCTGCAGGCCAAAGGCAAGAGGAAGAGCTTCAGAAACACATTGAGAAATGCATATTTACAATTCCTCAAAGTACAAGTACAAAATAAACCAACAAATGATGAATAAATGAATACATGAATAAATAAAACAGAGTAATAGCAGAAAAAAAATCATAAGCTGAGCAGTCTTCCCCAGCCATAGAATGTAGATTGATAATATTTCAGAGACCGACTCTGACTACTCTATCTAATCCACTATGCCCTATACCCCTTAGCCTCCTTTATTTTTCTCTACCTCATTTATTGCCACTTTCTTGAACATAACATCCATGTTTCTCTCACCTCTACCTCATTTATTGCCGCTCTCTTGGACGAGAACAGGGAACGCATATTTTTTACCACCATATCTCCTGCTTTTCTGCTTAGAACAGTGCTTGGGAAAGAGGAGGTAGTATTTGTTGAATGAATAAATGAATGAAAAAAAGACACGAATAACTGAATGTTCACACTAAGGTGCTTTCCTGGGCAAAATATGTTGCTGTGATGGAAACCTTGCAGATGTAGGAATATCATATATAAAAGATATATATCTTAATATCTTAATATAAAATATATTCTTAAATAAAGCAACTCCAGCATGTAATAGTGGAAATAACATGGGTTTTGAACACAGGATTGTATTCAAATCACAGCTTCTTCCCTTCTCCAGCTCTCTAATCCTGAGCATGTTAATTCACCTCTCTGAGCCTCCATTCCTTATCTGTAAAGTGGTATAATAACTCTAAGCATAATCTAATGTATATGATATAATAGCTGGCTTATGCCTCCAATCCTAATTTTAAAAAAATCTTTAATTTGGTGAAAGGACTGCTCAAGATTTTCTAGAATTCTTTTATTTCACCTTTCATAGTCCTAACAGATTGGCTGGACTGACTTGCATGTCTGCCTTTGTTCCCTCCATCCGCACCCCATTAAAATAAATAATTTAATTCTTTCTCCCTTTGCTTTTCTTAAATCTTGCTTTCTGCCTACTATACCACACTGAGCCAGCGAAAATTTGTTTAACTGCACAGTGTTGCCTAGCAATGTCATGCTCCTCTCATGGTCTCACTCTGCGAAATGGTAACTAGACTCCTGCTACGGATTTGCCCAGCTTCATATCTCTATATATTCAGTCTTTTAATAACCATCAGAAGGAACAGTCTGCTTTTATTAGCCGAAGGTCTTATAGATGAGTCTCCATTGTTATTCATTCTAATAGGATTAGTGTGAACTGCTCCTCTTTTCTCAAAATCACTCAGGTTCTGTGTTTAAAAGGTCAATTACATTTATTTCAAATTGGTAAGACAAACATTTCCTGTGCATCCTGAAAATAAAAAAGCCCAATGAAGAGTCACTTTAGGACTTAAAAAATTTATTTTAAATATGTATCTGGCACTGAAATGTTTCCTCCCCCCAATCTTAGGACCGTGTTGAAAATGATATTGAGCATATGCTGGTGTCTGAAATGGAATCCACACCCTCTGGAAGCTGATACCAGGGGTGGTGTGGGTGTGCTGACCTGGCCCTGTTATTGTATCCTTCACCACTAAATGATCATCTTGGCCATGCTATGAGTTTGCAAGTATTAAACAGAAAAAGCAACAGCCCACTCACAGTGCTACATCATGGAACATTGGAGGTGGGCCAGATGTAATAAATATAATTGGAAAGAGAAGTCATTTCAAAATCACTAATCTGTAGATGACAGGGTGATCTCAAAGAACCAATTGATGGTCAGTTTGTTTTTAGAAATCCTCAGTGTAGGAATATTTAGATGCAATAAAAGAATTTGGACATTATTCTACTGTGTGGAAATAGAATTTGATCTCTTACCAGTGGCTTTAGCAAGTGCTCTCAGAACCAACCACAAGCTTTTTTCTTACAGAGTCAAGAATCAGACCCAGGTCTGCCTGACTGCATACGGTTAACAACTACTTTCTACTGCATGAGTTACAAACTGAAATGCCTCCTAGGGTAACTTGGTAGCTAGTCCCAATCTGGAAAGGCTGTGCCTGTTTAAAGGGCAGCTACTACCTAGGTCTTAGAGGCTTGCTGCCTGCGGAAGGCAGACCAGTGAGGCCAGATCTTCTGATTGCTTTCAAGAGAGGCTCGTTATCTGAAATATCCTGTAAAATCTCTTGATTTTTAATTGTTGACAACTAAGCAAAATAATGTGGCCAAACATCCCTGGGGCAGATGCAGCACAGGGTCCGCCAGTCTGTGACTTCTGTACATAGTCTTATGGAGGTTTCATGCTCTGCTGTTTGTGGGCATAAGGTGGATGAGATAAAACTGATTCATAGGGTCCACCAGCTCTGCAGGGAAAGCCCAGCTGTGTTCTGAGTGAGGGGCTGCAGGTCAAAGGCCATCTAACAAAAGTGACTCTCTAAAGGAGCAAGAAAGCCGTAACAAATACCTCCTTTAATATATCCACTTCTGCCCCACAGGACGAGAAGAGAAAGTTTCCAGAGAAGACCATTAGGAAAGAGGAAGGAGGGAGACGTGGCAGGGGGATGGGAGAGGAAATGAAAAAGAAGCTGTGGTAGCAGCTCCTGGTTATGCTCTAGCCTCTTGTTCTTTGTGGGAAGGCGCTTGACTGTCCATCACTAGGCAAAGTTAAATTCTGCTATGGCATTGACAGCTCTTGAAATCTATATCTCCAGAAGCTATTTAAATAAAACACTGTTGACTTGGGCCTCAATTTCTGGTAAACCTATTATCACTATGAAGGGGAAATAAAACCCAAAATCAGTAATATTTACTCTCTTTTCCCTGCCCCTGCAAGAATCTGGTCCTTGCTTAGCTAGTACATTTCCCCCATTTCTCCCGAGAGAAGGAGAAAGGGAGCATCTTTTGCTATAAGAAGTGAGGCCCAAGTGAGGTGCTGTATTAATTGGAAGAGATACATTGTGTCCTTGACTACATTGTTGGGGTACTGTCATTCTGATAACTGGAGTCAAAGTTTGGGCCTGCCTAGGCAATGTGGTAAAGACAGTGTATTATGTATCCTTGGAGCAGCCCTCTGAATATTTCATTCCTTCATCCTCATGGCATGCTCTCAGGCCCAGGAATCCATCTTAGATTCTTTTTTAGCTCTCAAATGATTATTGATGAATCTTTAAAAAAAAAAAAGCATACTCCTTTGCAAGTATTTGCAATTTCAAGGGTTTGAAGATGAGGGAGAACTCAGAAGAATGAATCTACTGTTCCCAGAATTTATTTTGTAGGAGGATTTATTTAATAGAAGAGAGCAGCAGACATGTCCTGGAGAGGACCCAGAAAACATGGAAAAGTCACAGTAGTACAAGTTTGAAGTCTAGAAAGAAGACTCTGCCATCAGCGCACTCAATGCCACAATATGGATCAAGAATATCAGCACTTGACCTTTAAAGCAAGGCAATGCATAAGTGCAGGAACATGTGTTGCTTAGAGCAGAGAACAGAGATGTGATTATTATTGAATATAGAGCACAAGAACTAATTCAAGGTTGACATGAGGCTGTGCCTCTGAGCTCTTGTGTCAAAATGTGTCCAGCGGTACACATTTTGGACTTCTGGCCTATAGAACTGTATAATAATACATTTGTTTTATAGGAAACTAATACAGTGGACAAACATGTTTTGCTTTAAAAAACAAATCAGTTTATCAACTTAAAAACTCATATTTCACATAAAAACTTGGATTTCTGGTTTTCCACAACCCTAACATTCTTTCTTCAAAAAACAAACTGGAAGCTCTGTTGAGGCTGGTCATGCATTTGTTCTGGAAATGGTCTGTCAGATCTGCATTGTGATTCTCCCTTGGATGAGCCTGGACTCTCAGGTTCACCGTAGCTCCTGCCACTCTCTATTTATTGTAATTTCTCTCTCCATTTTTGAATCCCACGTGCCCCTTTGGGCCATCGAGGTTAAGCTCCTTGACTGTGCCATTGTACATCATCAACAAGATGGGTTCTGAGCTTGGAGCTAGGCTGAATTAGCAGGTTGGTCTTCACTAAGCCCAGATGTCTATGTTGGAGGAACAATGGAAAAGGGACCCAAAATGGTCAGTACAATATCTTTTGAATGACAGGCTATGGGTTGTTGCTTGGCCTCTAAAAAAAAAATGGGTGGGGTAGACAACTGTGAATCCCACCTCCTTTTCAGATTGACTTTGTCAGTAGCTCATCAAGCCCAGAGAGCTGACATCATAGAGTCTGCTCTGCCTGTGAAAGAATACTTCAGTGCCTACTCTGTGCAGTGGTCTGCTCACTCTTCTCCTTTGGGAGAGGCAGAGAAACTCAGCTCTTGGAAATCAGAAAATCTGATGGTAGCTGTTTGGAGACAGCATGGTGATGGGCCCAGATGCTGTGAGAAATGGCTGACAGTGGGTCAGAATTGCCAGAATTGCCTCTGTTGTGGAATGTGGAGCAGCTCACATTACCAGAGGGCCCCAGTAACAATGGAGGAGTAGGTTGGTAGAGAACTTACAGCCCTAAACGGTTTTGTTTTCATATTACCCAGCGTGATAATACGCTGAGAGCATTTGCGCTGCTCTGTCTAACATAATGGTTCCATGTTGAGTTTCCCAGGATTTTACTGGCACTGATACAAAATAGCTGTGTGTTTTTTTCCCTGATGCTATAATTTTCTGTGTTCTGATCCTGCAATCATAGCACCATTTGGGTTAACTCAATTGCTTCGTCGCTTTGGTAAAGACAGCCCACACATAATGGCAATTTAAAAAATCATGCAATTTTAATAATTGAGTGACTAAGACCCAAAGTGTCTGATACAGGAAGCTCATAATATTTTGTAATATGATTTTGAAAAGATAATAGAAGGTAGAAAAATGAGTATGACAAGGAAATGACAACACTTTCTTAAAGTGCTGCTATTAAGCGGGCATGACAAGCCCAGCTGGTTACTGTAGCAAAGAAAGGGAGCCTTCAAAGCTGCTGCCAGGGATAGCTTTCATGCAGTGAGGGTAATGTGGTGGCGAGTTTGTTTTCTTTCCTCTTTCCTACTGCCTTTGTTCGAAGGATCATTTCACCACTCTCCAACTCCTGCCCTCTCTGGAAAGGCCTAGTGGAGTGAAGGGGCACTAGACACTGCTGCCATTTTAAGCCTTCTGTTTAATTTTGCCTGCTCAGAAAAGTGGTTTTCAATTTATTTTTTCCCCACAGCACTAGCAGTTTTTTCTTCAAAGGAGGTATTTCGTGGAAGTCCAATTTGTAATATATTTAAAAGCAGCACACTCTGGCCGAAGATTTGGAGTAACAAAATGAATCCTTACAATCCAGGCTTCTTTCTTTCCCTAAGTCTTAGAGTCTCAGGGAAAATGTTTGAAAACCATTGTCTAGGAGCTTGCTGGGAACCCTCAAAGATGTTTTGAAATGATATCTATAATTCAAGGGGTGATAAAAGTCAAGGTTAGAGAACTTCCAATTCAAATGGACTTCTAAAAATTCTGTGATTTGAAACCTGTTCTGTGGATAAGGCTCAGAGGGACTTGTTCAGATTAAAAGGGCATTTATTTTATTTTCTTAGCTGAATTCTTTGTTTGGTAAGATTGAGGGAAGTCTTAGAATTGGAAGAGTTTCCCCGGTGGTCTGTAAACATCTTAATTTATCTAAAAACTTTCCCTTCAGATGGAAGAAGTTCTTGTGAGAGTCTCAGTGTCCTAGGCACTTGGTTTTCTCTTCTCATGTTGCTTTCTTATCCCCAGAGGTTATATGAAATGCTTTCTCCTTTAGCTTGCTCACCCAGAGATTCTGGAGGGCTGACTTTTTAGCTATCCTTCTTCAAATCAGCATGTACTTAGGACCTTCTTACTCAAGTAAGAAAATGGGTGAAAATGAGGCAGGGTCATGTAGCCTGAAGTCTCAGTTCTGCTGCTTTCAGATAAAGCCATGCAAGCGCCAAGAGGCCAACTGGTTTTCTAATGACACACATTATTCTTATTTTGGCTTCTAATGTGTCAAAATTAAAACACAAGTAAACTAGTGGAAAAGAATTGAAAAGCTCTAGGTGAGGCAGTCTGGACTTTGATAATGGAGTCGTTAATACCCTAAGATGAGTTAAAGTTCACTCCAGGTCATTGTCACCTGGCAGAGAGTTTGGATTTATCAGATATCAAAACTAAACTTCAGTTTGCTTAGTATTTCCACTATGCTCACAGGATAACCTGGAATTGTATAGAAAGCTTAGATGAAATTTTCTTGGAGGTGAGAGCTCACTGTAAAATTAAAGAAAGCAGGCCTGCTTCTATTCTTGATCTCAGGATCAAACTCAGAAAGTAACCTGAAGGCAATCTCAACCCTTCAGGGGCTTGATTGCTCTTCCAGGGAGAATCACTTGAGCTCTGTAGGTTGCTTTAGAGAAAAATTGGTGTTAATAGAAGAATTGCCTTTATTACTTCAATGCTGTGGACTGTGAGTGGCCAGTTTACTCAGATCTGAGGGCTATGAACTTCAAGAGGTGGCTTCGGATGCTCAGCTCCAAGTCATGAGAATGGATCAGGGACTAGATGGAGGTGTTTGGTGTCACTGTCTAAGTTGTACAGGTCATACCAGATATTTAGGCATACATTGTGTGTGTGTGTGTGTGTGTATGTAATTTCCTGTTATTCTGCTAGCCTGAGTCACTTTCTGTTTTCTCCATCCTTCTCATTCAATGACCACTCTCTTAAACAAACTGTCAGATCAGCCTACAAACATTTCCAAACCATTCCCTTATTTGGAATCTCTAATGCTCCATATTGACTTGAATTTATAATCTTGAAATGCTTAAATGGTTACTTTTTAATGTTGATTGGAGTCAAGTTATTTCCTTTACTTACAATATCCTTCCACAAATCCACTTGCATAAACCTTGCTGTAACAGAATTCTCACATACTACTGCCTCTCCCTGTGGGAGCATTCTACCTCCCAACTCCATTGACAGCAGACTAGGCCCTGTAAATTGCTTTGACCAATGAAATGTGAATGAAAGTGACTCAAACCATTTCTGAGTAGCAGCTTCAAGAGCCATTTCATGATTCTGTCATCAGACAGAGATAGGTGTGTTTCACATAGGGCATGTTCTGTCAGCCAGGTTATAGAATGGAAAAGATATACTGAACCACAGTGGGCATGTAATACAAGAAAATAATATAACTTGCTGAGATTTTGGGTTTGTTACCACAGTATATCCTAGTATAAGCTAATAAACTTGTTCATCATTCAAAGTCCAATTCAACATCATCTCTTCCGTGAAGCCTTTTTAAAAATATTTTTCTTTATTTTTAAAGAAGTTTTAGATTCTACAAAAGTTACATCGAAAATGCTGGAGAGATTAAGAGGATGTCAAAGTGATCATGAAGGGAAGCCCAGGGGTGAAATTACTAGTTCATCCATGTTGATAACACTTTTATACACTTTAGTGAAGAGGTTGGGAGTACTTGGTGATAGGAACATAGAAAACTAAGCAAATGGGGGGGGGGAATGAAGCTTTTTTTTGTGTGGTAGGCAATAGTTTCTTTTCTTTATTTTTTTTTTGTTTATTTCTAAAGAAGTTTTAGATTACACAAAAGTTATATCAAAAATATAGGGGATCCCCATATAACCCACCTCATCTCCCCCTCAATCATTCCCACATTAACAACATCTTTCATTATTGCGGTATATTTGTCACAATTGTTGAACAAATATTGAAGCATTGCTACTGACCATGGTCTATACTTTCTATTATGGTTTATACTTTGTACTTCACAATTTTAGAGACTTTGACAAAATGTATAATGGCCTGTATTCATCTTTGCAATGTCACGCAGACCAATTCCAATGTTCCAATAATGCCCCATGTTATACCTATTCTTCTTCGTCCCTCCCCTCAGAACCTCTGGTGGCCACTGTCTTTATATCAATGTTACAAGTTCTCTCTTGAGCCTCTTGTTTCTATAACATAACATCCCTGCATGTGAATCCTGGATTTGCCACATATAAATAATTTGACATTGAAAACACTCTTTTACCTTTCCGAGGTTCAGTTTCTTGACCTGTAAAATGAGGTGAATACTAATACCTAGAGGATTGACAAAAAGCTGAAAATAATTCACCTAAAGCTCTTAGTATTCAGTAATTGTTAGCTACTATTATTTATTTTTATACACTTTCCATTTCATGTGTAATAATTAGCACACTGCCTTACATTTAGGAGGTGTTCAATAGTTGTTGGATAAATGAATGAATAAATAAGTATTGATATCTATACTTTTTTGCTTTCTTCTTATGAGTCAAGAGTGAAGGCCATCATAGATTTAC
>PVKH010003828.1:0-13378 GCA_004027955.1 Chaetophractus vellerosus
GGACTCAGTTGGCTAAAGTATACTCCTAGAAACTGTTAGGGTTTAAGCCTGTCCACGTTGGAAAGCCACCATTTTGTCTCCATCCCTGCCATGAGGGGAAGCCTGGCTGACTGAAAATCCACTGAAATGGGCCTGAGATCTTTCCACCAAGATCAGACTGCAGCCCTAGACTAAGTTCCAGTCCCACCACCAGCAGAAGGGAAGCTGGCGGGACCTGCACCAGACTCTAGAGGCAACTGCAGGTGCTTTCAGCAGGCACAGACTGAATAGTCAGTCACCTGGGACTGCATGCCACAATCCCAATAGGATAGGAGAGGTACTGGGTATCCTTGGCCTCTCCAGGCAATGGCAGGCAGGAGTTTTCAGCCCACACGAACTGGTTTGTTGAATGCTTTTGAGTCCATCTCCACCTCTGTCCCCCATTGGGGACATAGGATAGGAGGGTGCGGGTGTTCCTTCAGCTTCTCAGGGCAACTGCAGGCATTTTCTGCCTGCACAAATCTGACCGTTGGGCACCTGTGGCTCCACCCCTATCCCCAATAGGACAAGAGATGGACTGTATTTGCCCAGTCTCTTTGGGCAACTGCAGCTGCTTTTAGCCCACACAGCCTAGACTGGTGGGTACTTGTGGATCCACCCTCAACCCCAATAGGAAAGGAGGGGGCTATGTTTCCACAGCCTTTCTGGGCAAACAGCAGACTTTCAGCCTGCAGGGACTGGATTGTTGGATGCCTATGGATCCACTCCCACTCCCAATAGGATAAGAGGGGGCTGGTGTCTCCACAGCCTCTCCGGACAATGTTGGGTACTTTCGGCCTACAGGGACTGATCTGTTGGGTGCCTGTGGATCCAACCCCACACCTTAAAAAGATAGGAGGGGGTTGGTCATTCCTCAGCCTCTCCGGGCAATGGCAGGTATTCTCAGTATAAAGGGATTTAACTGTTGGGCATTGGTGGTTGCATTACTACCCCTAAGGTGCGGAAGGGACAGTACTCCCTCAGCTTCTCAGGGCAACTGCAGGCATATTCAGCCCACATGGATTAGATTGTTGGGCACTCCAGAGGATCAATTCCCCCCTGGCAGGAAGGGCGCCTGGTGCTACATCAGTTTACCTGATTAACTGTGGTCATTTTGGACCCACATGGCGTAGATTGCTGCCCATAACTATAGCTCCATCCCTGCACAAGGTAGGGGAGGAAGGAGTGTGAAGCTTTATCAGTCTCTCTGGGCAACTACAGACAGTCTTGTCCTGCCAAACTTGGATTATTACACACAGCTGCAGCTCTGTCTCTATCTCTGACAGAGGAGAAAGGTGGGAGAAGCTTCATCAATTCCTGGGCAGCTTCAGTCTCCATAGCTTACAGCACCAACTACATCCTTGGCTCTTACTACACAACTAGCAAGGGAGAAAAGACAAGAAATCCCTAAACAAAAGAGAGAAGCTGCACTCAGAATAAATACACCTAGCAAGCCAGATGTAAAAGCACCAACAAAAAATTACAAGCCGCACCAAGAGACAGGAAGATATGGCCCAGTTAAAGGAAAAAGAGAAGCCTGAAAATGACATAAAGGAGTTGAGACAACTAATCATATGTTTTCAAACAAATGTCCTTAATAAATTTATTGAGATGGCTAAAGATATTAAGAAGACATTGGATAAGCACAAAGAAGAATTGGAAGCATACATAGAAAAATAGCAGACCTTATGGGAATGAAAGGTGCAATAAATGAAATTAAAAATACACTGGAGGCATGTAACAGCAGATTTGAGGAAACAGAAGAAAGGACTGGTGAGCTTGAAGACATGGTCTCCGAAAGCGAACATACAAAAGAACAGATGAAGAAAAGATAGAACAGATAGAAAAAATTGAAAAGCATCTCAGGGAACTAAATGACAGCAAGAGACATGCAAGCATATGTGTCATGTGTGTCCCAGAAGGAGAAGAAATGGAAAAGGGGCAGAAGGAATATTTGAAGAAATAATGGTAGAAAATTTTCCAACCCTATTGAAGGACATAGATATCTGAGTCCAAGAAGCACAACATATTCCCATCTGAATAAATCTGAATAGACCAAATCCAAGACACATACCAATCAGAATGTCAAATGCCAAAGACAAAGAGAAAATTTTGAGAACAGGAAGAGAAAAGCAATGCATAACCTATAAGGGATATCCGATAAGATTAAGTGCCAATTTCTCATCAGAAACCATGGAGGCAAGGATAAAGTGGTATGATATATTTAAGATACTGCAAGAGAAAAACTGCAGCCAAGGATTTTATAACCAGCAAGATTATCTTTCAAAAATGAGGGTGAGTTTAGGATATTAACAGATAAACAGAAACTGTGAGAGTTTATAAGAAAAAGATCAGCTTTGCAGGAAATACTAAAGGGAGTGTTACATCCTGAAAAGAAAAGACAAGAGAGAGAGGCTTGGAAGAGAGTCTAGAAATGATGACTGTATCAGTAACAATAATTATAAGTGTCAAAAATAAAATGACAAATAAAACACAAAGATCAAAATGGATGAAATGAGATCTGCCTTTACAGTAATAACATTGAATGTTAATGGATTAAACTCCCCAGTCAAAAGACACAGAATGGCAGAATGGATAAGAAAATATAAGCCATCTATATGCTGTCTGCAAGAGACTTACCTTAGACCCAAAGATACCAACAGATTGAAAAGTAAAATGTGGAAAAAGATATTCCATGTATGCAGTAACCAAAAAAAAAAAAAAGCTGGTGTAGCTATACTTATATTAGGTAATATATACTTTTAAAGAAAAACTGTTATTAAAGACAAGGAAGGACATTACATATTAATAAAAGTAATGATTCACTAGGAAGAAATAACAATCATAAATTTACATGCACCTAACCAGGATGCAGTAACATACATGAGGCAAACACTGACATAACTGAAGGGAGAAATAGACATCACTACAATAATAGTTGGAGACTTCAATACACCATTCTCAGCATTGGATAGAACATCTGGGCAGAGGATCCATAAAGAAACAGAGAGCTTGAATAATGTGATAAATGGACTACACCTAATAGACATATACAGAACATTGTACCCCAAAACAGCAGGATATACATTCTTTTCAAGTGCTCATGGATCTTTCTCCAGGATAGACCATAGGTTGGGTCACAAAGCAGATGTCAATACATTCAAAAAAATTAAAATTATACAAAGCACTTTCTCTGATCATAATGGAATAAAGTTGGAAATCAACAAGTAGCAGAAAATCAACACACTCTCAAATAATCAGTGAGTCAAAGAATAAATTTCAAGAGAAATCAATAAATATCTTGAGATGAATGACAATGAGAATACAACATTTCAGAACCTATGGGATGCAGCAAAGGCAGTGTTGAGAGGAAAATTTGTAGCCCTCAATGCTTACATTAAAAAAGAAGAAAGAGTGAAAATCAGTGACCTAACTACACAGCTGGAAGAACAAGAAAAAGAACATCAAAGTGATCTCAAAGCAAGTAGAAGGAATGAAATAACAAAGATCAGAGCAGAAATAAATGAAATTGAGAACAAAAAAACAATAGAGATAATTAACAAAACCAAAAGTTAGTTCTTCAGGAATATTAACAAAACTGACCAAACCTTAGCTAGACTGACTAAGAAAAATAGAGAGAAGATGCAAATAAATGAAATAAAAAAATGAAAGTGGGAACCTTACTACTAACCCCATAGAAATAAGAGAGATCATAAGAGGCTACTATGAACAACTTTATGCCAAAAAAACTAGACAATATAGACGAAATGGAAAAAATTCCTAGAAATGTACAAACAACCTACACTGGCCCTAGAATAAATAGAAGACCTCAGCAAACCAATCACAAGTAAAGAGATTGAAACAGTCATCAAACAGCTCCCCAAAATGAAAAGCCCAGGACTAGACAGTTTCACAGGTGAGTTCTACCAAGCATTCAAAAAAGATTTAATACCAATCTTACTCAAGTTTTTCCAAAAAATTGAATAAGAAGGAATACTACCAAACTCATTCTATGATTCCAATATCACCCTAATACCAAAGCCAGATAAAGATATTATGAAAAAGGAAAATTACAGACCCATTTCTCTAATGAATACAGATGCAAAAATCCTCAATAAAATACTTGCTAATTGAATCCAACAACACATTAAAAGAATTATTCATCACGATCAAGTGGTTTTTATATCGTGCATACAAGGCTGGTTCAACACAAGAAAATAAACCAGCATAATTCACCACATTAATAAATCAAAGAAGAAAAATTACATGATCTTATTGATTGACGCAAAAAAGGCATTTGACAAAATACAGCATCCTTTCTTGATAAAAAATACTACAAAAAATAGCAATTGAAAAAAGCTTTCTAAACATGATAAAGACCATATATGAAAAACCCACAGCTAACATTGTACTCAATGGTGAAAGACTGAAAGTTTTCCCATTGAGATCAGGGACAAGATAAGGATTGTCACCACTGTTGTTCAATATAGTGCTAGAGGTTCTAGCTAGAGCAACCAGGCAAGAAAAAGAAATAAAAAGCATCCATATTGGAAAGGAAGAATTAAAACTTTCACCATTCGCAGATGATATGATTGCGTATCTAGAAAGTGCTGAAAAATCTACAAAAAACTAATAAATGATTTCAGTAGATTGTCAGGATACAAGATCAAAACACAAAAATTGGTGTGTTTCTGTATACTAGTAATGTGCAATCTGAGGAGGAAGTCAGGAAAACAATTCAATTTACAATAACAACTAAAAGAAGGTGTAAAGGCAGCCCACTCAATGGGAAAAAATATTTGGAAACCACATATCTGATAAGGGTTTGATTTCTATTCGATATAAAGAGATCATACAACTCAACAATAAAAGAGCAAGCAATCCAATTAAAAAATGGACAAAAGATTACATAGACATTTCTCCAAAGAGGAAATATAAATTGCCAAAAAGCACGTGAAAAAAGTTCCATATCACTAGCTATTAGGGAAATGCAAACTAAAACAACAATGAGATATCATATAAAACCGCATAGAATGGTTTTATAAAAAAAAAAACAGACAACAGTAAATGCTGGAGAGGATGTGGAGAAATAGGAACACTCCTTCACTTTTAGTGGTAGTGTAAAATGGTACAGCCTCTGTGGAAGACAGTTTGGTGGTTCCTCAAGAAGCTAAATATAGAACTGCCATATGATCCAGCAATTCCTGTACTAGGAATATATACAGAAGAACTAAAAACTATGACAGGAACAGACATTTGAACACCCATGTTCATAGTGATGTTATTCACAATTGCCAAAAGATGGAAACAACCCAAGTGTCCATCAACCAATGAATAGATGAACAAAGTATGGTATATACAAACGATGGAATACTATGCTGCAGCAAGAAGAAGTGAAATTGGAACACGTGAAAATAATGGATGAATCTTGAAGACATTATACTAAGTGAAGTAAGGCAGGCACAAAAGGACAAATATTGCATGGTCTCATTAATATGAACTAAATATGATGAATAAACACATGGAGTTAAAACTTAGAGTATGGATTATTAGGAGATAAGATGCTTAGTGTATATAGAAGCTTTAATTGACTGTAAAAGTGTGAAAATGGATAAAGTTGATGGTAACACATTATCGTGAGTAGCAACTGGTTTATAAATGGGATTGTGGCTGAAAAGGGTAGTCTGAGGAAGTAAATGTTAATTGAAAGAAAGCTGAAGAATAATAAAGGGACTGAATAACACAGTGACCCCAAAGGTGGATGAGAATTGTGGTTGAGGGTACAAATGCAAGAGTGTCCTTTTATGACACTCACTGCTAGAGCAGATGAACATCACTATTGCAGCGTGGTGGGAATGCAGAGAAGCATGGGAAAACTACAATTGGTTTGACCTATAGACTGTGATTAACAGCAATACTATAATATTTTAGCATCAATGCCAAAGATGTACTGTGCTGATAGTGGCAGTATATGGAAAAAGTGTGCCCAAATGTATGCTATGGACCATGGTTGGTGGTAATAGTCTGATGATATTATCTCATAATCTGTGACAAATGTTCCAGCACTGTGTGATGTGTTGGTGAAGGGATATTGTTTGGGAATTCTACACTTGTGTATAATTGTTTTTCCAGTTCACAACCTCTGTATTAAAATATGTTTTTAAACAGTAGGGTGGGTTGGGGGAAAAAACACCAAATGTAAGATAGGGACCATAGTTAGTAATAATATTTTGATGATGCTCTTGCATAGTTTGCAAGAAATGTTTCACAAGAATGCAAAGAGTTGGTGGAGGGGCGATGTATGAGACCCCTGTATGATGTTATGTATGTTTATTTTGGTTCACAATCTATACTATTCAGTTATTGTTTATGCATGTCACATATGAATGATATATTTCAATAAAAATATTTAAAAAATTTCAACAGCATTCTTTGCAGAAATGGAAAACAAAAAATCAAATTTATAAGGAAGGGTAAGGGCCCCCGAATTTTGAAAAAAAAGAATGAAGTTTGAGGACTCAAATTTCCCAGTCTTAAAACTTTTTACAAAGTCACAGTAATTAAAGTGGCCTGACACTGGTACAAGTACAAAAATACAGACCAATGAAAATGAATTGAGAGCTCAGGAATCAACCCTCACATTTATGACCAAATGATTTTTTCACAAGGTAGCAAAAACCAGTCAATTGGGAAAGAAGAGTCTCTTCAACAAATGTCGCTGGGAAAACTGAATCTTCATTTGCAAGAGCATGAAGGAGGACCCCTATCTCACACATTATACAAAAATCAACTCAAAATGGATCACAGATCTAAATATAAGAGATAGAACTTCAAGTTTCTATAATAAAGCATAAGGAAGCATCTTCAGGAACTTATCTTAGGCAATGGTTTCTTAGACTTTACTAGCAAATCACAAATAACAAAAGAAAAATAGATAAATAGGATCTTACCAAATTTAAAATCTTTTGCACCTCAAAAGACTTTATTATGAAAGTAAAATCACAACCTACACAATAGGAGAAAATATTTGGAAACCACATATCTGATAGAGCATAATATCCATAATATATAAGGAAATCTTTCAACTTATCAACAAAAAACACAACTCAATTTAAAAATTGACAAAAGACGTGAATAAACATCTCTCCAAAAAAGATATACTAATGGCCAAAAAGCATACAAAAAGATTATCAACATCACTGATATTAAACAATTAGAATAAGCAAGCTCATAGAGTTATAATCTAGAGTATAGTTTACCTGGGTAAAAGATATGGATAGGAAACATGGAGTTAAAGCTTTAAAGGTTCAGGGTTTCTGTTTGAAATGATAGGGATGTTTTGGTAATGGATGGTATTGATGGTAGCACAACATTTTGAACAAAATCAATAGCACTGAAATATATACATCTGAATGTGGTAAAAAGGGATAATGTGTATGTGGTAACAGTCTAAAAATTAATAATAAATACATGAAACTGGACTACACAAACAATGAACCCTAAGTTAAACCATGGGCTTTATGTATCAAACCAATGCAGGGTGCTCATAATAAGTGATATGTTGGAATTTTGTATTTTGTATGTAATTGTCTGTAAACCCACACTTTTTTTCCTAATAAACATTTATAAAAAAGAATGGCTGATGATAACATTACAGAATGACGAGATAAAAAATATATACACACACATAAACAAACACTGTTAAAAACAAAAAAAGAGAGAAATTTAGCCACACTGGAGATACATTCACATTTTTGAACATCTGATAAAACACAGCAGTAATTAACCAGATAATAACTTGTATGTATATTTATTAGACACCAGGGAGAGTAGGTATCACTTTTCAATTTTCCATTTCTAAAATCAAGATAAATAATTGCTTGGCACATGCTCCATATACCACTAAAGAAAAGGACACTATATTTTTGAGAAATTGTTAAGAAAAATATTTGACCTATCTTTACCATCATTAAATACTTTGGGAATAACAAGTATAAAAATAAATTTTGCAGGGGATCTAAAATATAACAAAAAAAAAACAAAAAAAATTCACCTTTATCCAGAATATTCCAATCAAGTGATTTATCTAGAAAAGTTCTATTCCATCTTCAAAATTTAGCACTAGTATCTTTCCCCTGGGAAGCCTTATTGAATTCAGTGTAAATGTTACATACTCGTAATACTTATCACAAAGTTTTGTGATTATATATATATATAAAATTTACCACGCTTACATGCTGAAGGCATGGACAAATGATATTTAGAGTTCTAGCTCCAAACACCATGGCAGGCATGTCTGGATTTCAATATATACTAGGACAGGGACTGCAGGAAGTAACAATACATAGTGTTCACATTCTGATTCAGGCAAAACAAGTTTGTGAATAATACTAAGATACAATTTTATTCTAATTTTGAAATTATTTGAATATATAGCCTACCATGTGACTTTTTAAATTTGAAAATATAACTGCAAATGTGTAGCATGTCTGGCATTTATATCATTTGTCTCTTTATTTATTTGTAATTGACTTTATATTTACAGCAGTTTCAAGTTTACAGAAAAGTACAAAAAGTACTGAGAGTTCTCATATTACCACCACCCATCCAACATAGTTTTTCCTATTATTAATATTTTGCATTATTAGTGTGCTTGTTATAATTAATGAACTTATATTGATACATTATTTGTAACTAAAGTCCTTAGTTTAAATTAGGGTTCACTGTTTGTATTGTGTAGTTATGGAGGCTTGGAACTGTATGTACCCCCAGAAAAATACATTCTTAAAATTTTCCCATTCCTATGGGGATGAAGCCATTGTAAGTAGGACTTTTGATGAGGTTACTTCAGGTAAGGTGTTGTGACAATTTGAAGCTTTTTGTGGACCCCAGAAAAGATCATGTTCTTGGAGCTAATCCATTCCTGTGGGTGTGGGATCCTTTGATTGGATTGGAGTCAGTTGAAGGATCTTTGATTGGGTTGCTTCAGTGAGACATGACCCAGCGTGGGTCTTAGTCTTCTTTCTGGATTTCTTTATAAATGGAGGCCTGGAAGCAGAGACATACAGAGAAAAAGCTGCAGAGACAGAAAGAACCCAGGAGCTTAGAGAGGAATCCAGAGAAAGGAAGTCACATACAGAGCAGCCAGAAGCTGAAGCAATGAGATCTAGAAGAGAAGCAGATGCCTCCAGGTGCCTTGCCTTCTGAGAGAGGAGTCCTGGATTGTCAGCGGCTGACCATCAACAAGATAGCATCTCTGACAAAGCCTTGTTTTAGACATTTCCGCAGCCTCAGAACTGTAAGCTTTTAACCTAATAAATTCCCATTATAGAGCCAACACATTTCTGGTATATTGAATTGTCAGCCTTTAGCAAACTATGACAGGTGTGACCCAGGTTTGGTATTAATCTATTGCTGGAGTCATTTATAAACAGAATGAAACTCAGACAGAAAAGGAGAAAACTAAGGGATGTAAGAATCTGAAATTCAAAAGAACACAAAAGAAAACTGAGAGGCCAGAAGGGACTACCAGGTGCATTGCCATGTGACACAGCAACTAAGGAACAAGGATCACTGGCAGCCGATCCAGAATGCCACAGACTTTGGGGAGAAAGCGTCACCTTGATGGATGCCTTTATTTGGACTTTTTTCCTTTCCTCAAAACTGTGAGCCATTAAATTCCTATTGTTTAACCAATCCATTGCATGGTATTTGCTTGAGCAGCCAAAGGAAACTAAAACAACAGTTCCATGGATTTTTGACAAATGCATAATGTCAGGTATCCAACATTATAGTATCATGCAATAGTTTCAAAGTCCTGTGCTCCACCTACTCATTCTTCTCCCCTTCCCCTGAACCTTTGGCAACCACTGATACTTTTATTCTTTCTATGGCTTTGCCTTGTCCAGACTGTCATATAGTTGTAATCATATAGTATGGAGCTTTTTTTTCACACTCAATAATATGCATTTAAGATTCCTTCATATCTTCTGGTCTTTCATAGCTCATTTATTTTTATTGTTGAATAATATGACATTGTATGGATGTACCATAGTTTATCTATTCACATGTTGAAGAACATATTGGTTTTCTAATTTTTTACTATTATGAACAAACCTGCTATAAACATTGTATGCACCTTTCTATGTAGACATTAGTTTCAGAGCCTTTAGGTAAATACCTAGGAATATGATTGCTGATCATATGGTAAGGCTAGGATTAGCTTTGTAAGAAACTTCTAGACCGTCTACCATGAAGTGGCTGTACCATTTTCCATTATCACCAGAAACGGATGGGAATTCCTATTGCTCCACATCCGCAACAGCATTTGATGTGGTCATTTGCAATTCCCAATTACATATACAGTTGAGCATCTTTTCATATGGTTAGTTAACATCAGTATATCTTCTGAGGCAGTTCTTCAGTTCTTTTGTCCATTTTTTAAATAGGATTTTTTGTTAATTTCAAGAGTTTCTTGTATATTTTGGATATAAGTCCTCTATCAGATATATGGTTTGCAAATATTTTCTCCCTTTCTGTGGCTTGTCTTCATTCTCTTGACAGCTTCCTTCACAAAGCAGAAGTTTTTAATTTTGATGAAGTCCAATTTATTAACTTTTTCTTTCATGAATTATGATTTTGGTGCTGTATTTATAAAGTCCTTGCCAAATCCAAGGCCACCTAGATTTTCTTCTGTCATTTTCTAGTATTTCTATAGTTTCGTGCCTAATGATTAGGTGTAAGCCTATGGTCTATAACCTATTGGATCTATGTTCCATTTTGAGTTAATTTTTGTGACAGGTGTAAGGTTGTGTCTAGTTTCATTTTTTTGCATGTGGATATCTAATTATTCCAATTCTATTTGTTGAAAAGACTATTTTCTCAATTTAATTGCCTTTGCTACTTCGTCAGTCATAAGTAAACTATGTAAGTGTGAAGGTATTTCTGTGCTCCTTATTCTCTTTCATTTATATTTGTCTATTCTTTCATCAGTATGACACTGTCTTGATCACTGTGGTTTTATAGTAAGTCTTATAGTCAGGTAGTGCCAGCCCTCTGGTTGTGTTCTTTTTCAGTATTCTGGGTCTTTTTCCTTTCCATATGTATCATTGAGGCAGGGTTATCCAGTGAAAGAAAATCAATAGGATATATATATATATATATATACACACACATACACACACATTTGATACATCAAAAAATACATTCACAGTAATATCTAGATTAGTGTTTGACCAAACAACTGGGCACTACAGATTAGCCATGCTTGACATATAAAATTATCTATCACATCATGATAGTTGAAATCTTCCTTAGTCTACTAGAAGGAAAGAAAAATGTTGCATTCTATGTCTAAACATCCAAGTTGCAAGAGTCTCCATTTTCCATTCTACAAAATGCACTCCTTCTTTGTGTTCATGTGCTGACTATAAATACAATTCTTACTTTATATGTCTACTTCAGTAATAGTGCTTTAATTCTTTTCTCTTTGTTCCTTGATTATATCAGAGCATTTCAGCTAGTGTGCTGGTGAACAGGTGCTATAGGATGCATATCCCTAAATCTAGGGCCACTGTCATATGGTTGTGCAGGATGTTCACAATTCATTCAGTTTCAGGGTATTGCAAAGGGGGCTAAAATTATCCATTTTCTCCAACAAGGTCATATACTCTGTCTCTAAGCTTCTTTTGTCCAGAAAATGTGCATGTTTTCATTTCAGACAAAGGCACACTACAGGCTAGCTTGGCCCTGCTCAGTTCTTGAAGCAGAGGGAATCCTGGGCTTTATGCTTCAGGCCTTTTACAGCCTCATTCCTTTACCCCAAGAGACTATCCAAATATAATAATTTTCTATGTGTGTTTTGACATGAAAAAGTATGCAACCCACCTATCTCTATGACTGTTTTCTAGAAACTGGTGGAGGAGAGCATATATATCCTCACTTTGTACATATTCTTTTGCCATGCCATTTAAAATAAATAGTTAATATATAATAATTATCAAAAATAAAGATAATAGTAAGTTTAACAACAAGAAAAATTCATGAGATCTTAAATGTCCACATATATTAAATCTTTTGAATGAGACATCAGGTAGCATGATGTCTAATAACAGCCTTGAGGGGAAATTGTTTATTGGTGACTTAAAGGGAACCATGTCATCTATTGAATTACTAACATTATATCCGCTTGCACCTGGATTTTCCTTGGAGATTACTCTTCCAAAAATTAGCCAGGTTTGACCCTGCTGAGCTTGAGAGCTCACATGAGCTCATGGCCCAAGGTGGTGTGGTTGCAACTCTGCATTGCAATAAGTGTATATCTGTCACAGATGAAAATGCAGAAGCATATTTATGTCTTCATGTAGTCCATTCATTGCTTTTTATGAACCTAAAGTTCTCCAGGGAGTGACACAAATTCACCTAGTGTTACTATGGATTATAGTTTGTATTTTGACCCTTGCTTTAGCTGACAGATATTTTTTAAATAAAGAGAATACTCCATATTGAATGCACACATGTAGACAGTAAAAAAGTTTAAAAAAACTTGGTTATTTGAGTTAAAATCAGCATTCAATTATTTTGAATTATTTTTGTTTCACCTGCTTCAGTTTTCAGCTGAATAATACATTTTCATTTTGAATTTGCACAAAGTCTCTCCCCAGTGTCTTAATGGGATATTTCTCGATGTGTTCCCAGCAAATCTCTAAGTGTGTTGCTTCTTTGGGAACTCCTAACTGGTTCCACACAGGCATGAATACAGTAAATTTAAAAAAACCCTTCAAAACCTTTTATAAGTACTTATTATTTGCAGGTATTAAAGTTAAATATATGAAAAAGTCTCAATATATAAGAATAACTTCTATAAAAATAGAATAAAATAACTCATAATCATATTGTACATCTAACAAGTAGACGACATAATGCAGGTAGGACTGATATGTATATCTACAGTTATGACTCCACAATTGAAAACCATTATTTCTAACAGATATGAGAAAACTTTTGTTTTAAAAATGTTCTAGATGTTAAAACATTGTGATATAACCTGAATATCCACTATACCCCCACCAAACTTATGGAAGTTAAAATGTCACTGTAACAGCTTGGTCTGAACTGCATAAATGAATAGAACCCATTTGCCAAGTGTCAGTACATCAGGGTAGTTTGCAAGATGAGAAATGAGCTGGGGTCCATATTTCATATAACAAATTTTGTTGTAATAGCTCTAATATGCTTCTGCACATTTTTCTTGGCTCTTCACATAATGAATCAGCAGTGCTGACACAAATTTGCCTTTAGGAATCCTCTTGCCCTCTATTGCCATCTCTGGTTTTTCCTCAAGGCCTCCCTAATTTTGACC
>PVKH010003828.1:13478-24399 GCA_004027955.1 Chaetophractus vellerosus
GGTTTTTCCTCAAGGCCTCCCTAATTTTGACCCTGACATTCTCTAGTGTCCAGTCTTTCAGAGAATGATCCTTTGACAGATATTTGGGGACCTTTAATTTTCTTATGTTCTTAGGTTTTCCCTTCTCAGGAGTCACAGAATCACAGCTCAGGGAAAGTTGGAAGCAGTGTGATGGAATGTAGGGAAGAGAGTTGAATGAAAATGTTTCAAGTACAACCTCATCCTGTACTCTTAATCATTATTCAATAATTAAGTCTTTCAGACTAATTTTCAAGTTAGGAATATTTTCTGTCATGCGCCCTTTATCCTGAAATCTAGCAGGAATTATATCTTAATCTAACTTGATTACCTAATTTTATAATACAATGCCTGGAACTTTTTGTTGTAAAAGTAAATGAAGACTATCTGCTGTTTTTTGTTTTGTTTTGTTTTGCTTTGTTTTTTACTGTCTCTTTGGGCACTGTTTTATACTTTCTCCTATATTTCTTTGGCTTAATTGACCAACTAAGTGTCAGTGATCTTCAAAGTTCCATACTTACTTTATTGAGTTCTTACTTTATCATCATCTTCCTAAGTGATCTAATTCATTTCTATGATTTTAACTGCCTCCTATAAGCAATAATTATCATGATTCAGAATGTAGATTGTTTTGGAGCAGAAGACCAAACCCAGATTTTGTAGGATCTTGCAGGATTTTAGATTTTATTTTGATGGGAAGCCATTAGAAGTTACACTTTTGACATTTTAATCCCTTTCCCTGTAAACTTTCCTTGTAAAGACTTCTTATTTCCCTCAAATAGAATTAAATATTTCCTGATGTGTATCACTTTGTCTTGTACATGTTTTTATTGTATTTATCACACTCTTATAATTATACATCTACTTGCATATATTCTAATACAAAGTGATATTAAAGACAATATTTTAGCAGTGTTATTCTATGAATATTTATTTAATCCCAATTCCCCATTTTTCTTTGTATTTTATTAATATTGCCATATTTGCCTTTTCTATGAACTGCCTAAAATAATTTTTGAGAGCCATGAACAAACAAGAAGCTCAATTGAATTAGCATATACCCTCTCTGGGACTTACTTTTCTCATTTATAAAATGAAGGACGTGAGCTAGGTTAGTGATCACAGTCTGCCCACCTCTTCCTTAGCATAATTTTGAATGACATTTTAGTTTTAAAGGAAGTATTTGTCTTTAAAATTACCTGAATAGACACCCTTTTTACTCTAAGAATAAAGAAAGAAAAGAAAAAATAGTAGTAGAAGGAAACATGCCCATGCAGTAACATGTGTATTTAGAATGGAAAGGGTAAGGCACAAAAATGTGTACATCAGAAGTTAAAACCATGTACTTATAATTCAAATTCTGTGCTTATCTAACACAAAATGCAGACTCATAGACAAATCTGATTTCAATTCCTAGCTATGCTACTCAGCTACTTAGTCACTCTGACCTTGAGGCCATGTTCTCAACCACTCAGACTCAATTTCTTCACACATACAATTGGAATATTAACAACTAGAAGAAAGAAATGAAATAAGAATATTACATGAACAAACTCTTCACTAAGCAGACTATTTCATGCAAAGACAGCTTAGGAAGCATGAATCAGACTGGAAAGTTGTTTAGAAACCCATCACTGCTATTAAACATGTGAAATTTTTTGTAGGTCTAAGGCTTACTATTTTATGTGTGAATAATACAAATGCTGTTACCACAGAAAATTAACTTCTGTAAGAAACATTTTTTTATTTAATAAATATGTCATATATTATTTACTGTAGAAAATGGAACATTATTAATGTGTCCCTATTTATTCCTTTCATTCAGCATGTTGTCATTCTTTCCCCAATTATATCAAGGCCCTACTATACATATAGGATGCTGCAAGGCATTAGCAGAACCTCAGCAGGTTTATGGGATCCACCTGCAAGGAAATCGATTTTTTACAAACTAGATCTGGTCCTTTGAAAGACAAACACTTCTGGTTCCATTTTAATACAGCTTTAGCTAGCATGACATAATAGCTGGAACTCTACATTAGCCTTCCTTTGCAAAAACCTTTCTTATAAGACGTCCATTTCAAATTTTATACCTAGGCTTTAATTCATTTGGTTTTATTTTGAATTGATTCTTTCATGTCTTCATTAAATTAAATTTCCAAAGTGGTGAGTTTCAAACACCATGCATAAATCTAACACACTATATACAGAGTGAAAAGTTTGATAAACCAGTCTTACATTTGGAGGTTTGTGCAGAATTAATGGTTTTAAAGTTTATGTTACAACTGTAATAATGCATAAAATGATTTGATATATTGGTAATAGAATAATATTTTTGAGAAATCAGTCTAAGTCCTTTATTCCTCTGGTATGGCTCCATTTCCTTTGGAAGCATCTAATTGGTCTGAACTCATTGTCTCAGGGTGGGACATGACAAGAAAGGAAAAAAAAAAAACCTACCAGAATTCCTGTATTTGGTTTCCAAAAGCGTAAACCTTTTGTTGTAGAACTGCAAAAGTAACTGCTTTCAGAGACCAAAGCAGGTTCTGTGAATGAGTGAAACGGCCAGGTGTATGAGAAATGGCAATGGAAGATCAGTGATGAATGACAAATGAAACTGCACTTCAGTTTTCAGAAGTGCTGAGAACTGTCATGAAATAGAGAATATAAGTTTCTTTTTAGGTGAACAGCACTAACTCAGCACTATTATTTTATATTTAATGAACAGGAGTCTACTAAATCTCATTTTTTTTAGCTTTCGGGGAAGATAGAAATCCAGATTTTAAAGTGTTCTCAACTAATTTAATTTTTTTTCCTTTTGTAACAATGTATAAGAAAACACTATATATATCACAAAATGAAAATATTTGTGCTTGAAATTTTTCCACTGACTGTATTTGCCATATTTGTTTTTGGTTTTGGAGAAACCGAGAAAGGGAAGAAATATCTGAAAAAAATCTAAAAGGAGAAGTATTTTCCTACCTTATGAAACCCACTTTGTCCAGACTAGAACATTAATCTAAGCATCTGGGGTTTGTGGGAAGAGAAACAGAGAAGAGGCAGTGAAACTTAAAAAGTCCATGTGTCCCCCAAAAAGGAGCCCAAGTGCACTAAAGAGGTGAAAACTTTCTGAGGAGGAAATGGCTCTGTGATTTTTTAAGTGTGACAACTGAGAGCCTCACACAGATTTCTTGGCCCTCTAGAATGTAAAATACTGGCTGGTCTCCAGGGTACAAATAGGGCTGTCAAAGAATGCAAGAAGGAGAGACACCTTGGTAGAAAGCTGTATGTAAAAATGGCTGAAAAAGATGCTATTCCACCTCACAAATCCTTGACACTCCTTGATTCTTCTTGTCAGCATTTCATCTCCTAGCCCTGGAAATGCTAATGAGACTAATGTTAAAGTATCCTAAACGACCAGCATAAAAGGGTCTCAAAATAGATAGTAAGTAGAATTAGGTTACAGCAAAATAACATTTTATTTCTTGAATACCTGAATGTGCTTCAACTGAGGTAAACATATATCATTTGGTGCTTTTCTAGACTGTGATGCTTGTCTCTCTTTGCCTACATTTATAACTACTCTGGTTAATTTGTTCATTCTAAGTATAAATACATGCATTCATGTTCAATTTAAAAGCACATGCATTGAGATGAAGAAAAATTTGAATAATGTTATAATGATAAACTGCAAAATGCAAATTCAAACACAAAAATTTTGGAATAGGACTTGAACAAAGTTAGAAAAATAAACACAAGGAAGATTTCATGTACTACATACTATGTTGTTAACAGAATCTCAAAGCCAAAAATAAAACAACAATGTGGCAGCTTGAGATTATGAATTCCAAAATGAGAGATTATGTTTGTAAACTGGTCTCCTCTGGGCATGATACCCTTTGATTGTATTAGATTCAGCTGAGATGTCTTTGATTAAATCATGCTAAGATTAGGGCTTTGATTTGACCAAGTCATTAGAGTGACTCAGTTTGCATCCTGCCACATCAGTAGGGTGTAACTCAGATTAAGTCCCCACCACCTTGGTGGGCTGATATAAACAGCACTCACTCAAAAAGACACAGAAGAAGGCACAGGAAGAAAGAGGGCTCCATAGACACAGCAGAGGAGAGAACTTTGATCCTGCGGCCCTGGGAAGACAGATGAGCCATTTGCCTCATAGTTTGAAATTGAAGAGAAAAGAGCAACTGAGATGAGAAAGCCCAGAAAGAAACAAATCCTATGCCAGTTTACAGCCGAGATACCAAGAAGGTGGGCCCATGGAGCCTTAAGAGGAAGAAGGAAGGAGAGACTAGGCCCGCGATCTTACTTCAACACATGGCAACTGACTTGGGTGAGAAAGTACCCCTTATGATACCCTGAGTTGGACTCTTTAGGGCCTTGTAACTGTAAGCTTTTGCCCCAATTAATACCCTTTATAAAAACCAACAGATTTCTGGTACTTTGCATCAGCACCTCCTTGGTTGACTAATACAAGCAAAACAGAACATGAAACAAAAACAAAACACAAATGCAGAAGGCTGACAATTTTTGTTCTTGGGCTGTCTTCCATCAAAGACTGTTTGATGGTTGTCTGAGGAATACTAGATTCCTTTTTTCCCCCAGTGATCTACAGGTTTCAATAATTATTTTTATTATCTGCTCAAACTGTCCTCAACTAGTTGTAAGATACTTTTTTTTTTTTTTGAGTGGTACTTAGATGGCTTGGATAGATAAACACAATGCAAACACACACACAAAAGAACAATATTTTACTAATATTTAGTGACACTTATTATGGACTCCGCCCTATACTAGATATCTTGGAATAATCAGCTATAACATTTCTATATTTTCAGTCACAATGAATATGTATGTATCCTCCACTGTGAATAATAAATATTACAGTAAAATGATGTATGTTATATGCATTTTGTGGAACTGAAGAAAGGTGAGTAATGGCTGGGCTTGTCAAATTTATCATGGCACACATGAGGTGAAGAATTTATATAATTTTTTTTGCCTTAACTAATTTTATCAGCATAACTTATTGAACATCTATTCATTTTTTTTTCCTTTGTTAGAGAAGTTCTGGGTTTACAGAACAATCATGGACAAATACCGGATTCCCATATACCATCTGTTTTAGTTTGCTAAAGCTTCTGGAAGCAAAATTCCAGAAATGGGTTGGCTTTTATCTTTCTCAGGGGGTTAAGTGTTTTGATTTTTCTGTTGTGGTAGGTTGTGGTGGGGAAAATGAGCTATGTTTGGTAGATTTTAATTGTATGAGGATACAGGGAATTTATTAATATTAAAGCTTACATTTCTAAGGCTATGAAAATGTCCCAATCAAGGCAACAGTAGAGATGAATTCTCACCAAAGGTCAGCTGCTGGATTTTGGACTCCTGCCACATGGCAAGGCAAGATGGCAGCCAATCTCTGCTCTCTCCTTCAGACTCATTTTCTTCCCAGGCTCAGTTATAGGTGATCAGGCACATGGCTTATTTCTTCCCAGGTCTCCTCTCTTAAGCTTCAGCTGCTGCACTGATTCCAGCATCTGGCATCTCTCTCAGCCTCTTCGGATTTCTCTCTCTTTCTATATCTGTAGGCAATCCTGGAGTCCTTTCTAAGATGGCAGCATAAAATGGTAACTGTCATTCTCTGTGTACTTGTGCTTTTAGTTCTCTGCTTATATAAGCATCCAGCAAAAGGATAGAGACCCAACCTAAGTCAAACCTCACTGACGGTAGTCTAATCAAAGACCCTAAAGCCATTTAATCAAAAGGTATTCTAGGTCCTGGGGGAACATGGCATTGGGCTAACAGGCAGAGCTCAATGCTATCACAAAAACAACAGAGAAAGAGCCAAAAGCTGTCTAAGGGAACTGCTTTGGGGGTCAACAGACCAGGACAGTTCTATACAACTCTCAACAGGGTGAGGGACAGTGATTCAAAGAACTGAAACAAGATACATGAGTTACCAAGTCCCTGTGGTGGCAGAAAGGGCTCCATTCCCCCATTTCCAAGATATTAACCTGGGGTAGAACCACTAGCTCCCTGCAGCTGACTGAGAGGGAACAGACATCTTCCTCTCTGTCAGCTGTTTCAAGGGAAAAGGGAGAAGTTGGGGGACTATTCTTCATTGAATTTGGCCAGCAGAGCTGCTTTGAATCTATGCACGGGATATTCAACACAGGAACATGGGAAAGCTGAAACTGAAACACCTCCATGGAAAGGTGCTCTGATGAGTGCCATCTGCTGTCCAGTCTGGAAATTGCATGGACAAAACCTGTTCTCAGTTCTTTCGTATCCTAATCCTGGGAGAAAATCTGTGCCCCACCAGTGTGTCACTGGCACAATTTCGATAAATTAAGCTGGACAATTTTAAATATTTAGAATAAGTTGAACCAAATATCAAAGAAAAGCATAAAAAAAAACCAAAAGGCAAGAGAGAGAAATTGGCCTCAGAGTAAATTCAACAACATATTCAGATGCCTAGTCATCAGCAAAAATTTACAAGCCATACTAGGAAATGAAGAGATAGCCCAGCCAAAACAACTAACCAAATATCCAGAAGAGATACAGGATTTAAGACAATTAATCAGTGATAATCACACAACTCTCCTAAATCACTTCAAAGAATTTAAAGAAAGTATGATGAAAGAAATGAAGGATATTGAGAAGACATTGTATGAACATAAAGAACAATTTGAAAGCCTGCAAAGAAAAGTACCAGACTTTATGGGAATGAAAGACATGATGTATGAGATTGAAAATACATTAGGGGGCCGGCTGTAGCCCAGTGGATAGGGCTCCGGTTCACCACATGGGACGCCCTGGGTTTGGTTCCCAGGGCCTCTCCAAGCGGGCAGACCGCCTAGAGAGGGCAAGCCGCTGTGGGTGGGGCATTGCCACCATGGGCAGGGCAAAAAGCCGCCATGGGCAGGGCATGTCACCTGCGAACAGAGCAGAGCCACCAGTGAACAGAGCAGAGCTGCCCACGAGCAGAGCAGAGCCGCCCGTGAGTGGGGTAAGCCACCTGCGCGGTGAGCTGACTCGGAGTGTCGCTGCAACAAGGAGGAGACAAAGCAGACACAGAAGAACACAAAAATGAACACAACAAGAACAAGCAGAAAGGGAGGGGATATGTAACCAAAAAAAAAAAAAAAAAGAAAATACATTAGAGGTACATAAGAGCACATTTGAATTGCTCAAAGATAGAATTAGTGATTTCAAAAGCAGAACATCTGAACTGGAAAAGATAGGACCGAGAGAGAAGAGAATGGAAAAATTGGAACAGAATTTCAGAGAACTGAATGACAATGCAAAATGCACAAAGATTCATGTTTTTGGTTCTCCAGAAGGAGAAGAGAATGGAAAAGGGGCAGAAAGAATATATGAGGATATAATGACTGAAACCCTTATGAAAGAAATAAATATCAATATTGAAGAAGGACAACAAACACCAACCAGAATAAATCTGAATAGACCTACCCTGAGACATCTACTATTCAGAATGACAACTATCCAAGATAAAGACAGGATTCTGAAAGCAGCAAGAGAAAAACAAAGATTCAATACAAGGGAAATTCAATAAGATTGAGTGCCAACTTATCATTAGAAACCATTGAGGTGAGAAGAAAGTGGTATGATGTATTAAAAGATACTGAAAGAGAAAAACTGCCAGCCAAGAATTCTGTATCTGGCAAATATATCCTTCTAAAATAAAGGTGAATTTAAAGTCTTCACAGACAAACAAAAACTGATAGAATATGTTGCCAAAAAAACAGATTTACAAGAGATAATAAAAGGAGTGCTGCAGCCTGAAAGGAAAAACAAGGGTGAAACATTTGGGGAAGAGTTTAGAAATGAAGATTATTAGGAAGGGTAAATTAAAGGGTAAGAAGACAGACAATAGGTCCATTTGAAAACAGGGAGCTGAAGGACAAAATGGATGATGTAAGTAATGCTTTTACAGTAATAACATTGAATATTAATGGATTGAATCCCCCAATCAAAAGGCAAAGACTGATGGAATGGATAAAAAAAGTATAAGCAATCTATATGTTGTCTACAAAAGACCACCTCATATGTAAGGACACAACCAGGTTAAAAGTGAAAGGTTGGAAAAAATTATTACTCTTTCCATGAAAATAGTAACCAAAAAAGAGCTGGAGCAGCACTGCTAATATCAGACAAAATAGATTTCAAATACAACACTGTTATGAGGGATAAAGAAGGCCATTATATATTAAAAATATATTCACCAAGAAGAAATAACTGTACAAAATATTTATGCACCTGAGTGTCCAAAGATACATGAGGCACACACTGGTGAAACTTAAGGAAGAAATAGTTGTCTCTTCAATAATAATTGGAGACTTTAATATACCACTCTCATTATTGGATGTAACATCTGAACAGAGGATGAATAAAGAAACAGAGAACTTGAATAATATGATAAATGACCTAGACCTAACAGACACCTATAGAGCATTGCACTCCAAAACAACAATTTAAGCTATCTTTTCAAGTGCTCATGGATCTCCCTCCAAGATAGACTATATGGTGGGTCAAAAGACAAGTCTAAATAAATGTTAAAAGATTGAAATTACATAAAACAATTTTATTTATCTTAATAGAATGAAGCTAGAAATCAATAATGGACGGAAAAGGGGGAAATCCATAAAAATATGGAGATTAAACAACAGATTCTTAAATAACCAGTGGGTCAAAGAAGAAATTGCAAGATAATTCAGAAAATATCTTGTGACAAGTGAAAATGAGAACACAACATATCAAAACCTATGGGACATGGTAAAAGCAGTTGGAGGACTCTCACTTCCTGACTTTAAAGCATATTACCGAGATATAGTGGTGAAAACAACACTGTACCAGCATAAAAACAGACACATTGACCAAAGGATCTGAATTGAGAATTCAGAAAAAGACCCTCACATCTACAGTCAAGTGATTTTTGACAAGGTGGTCAAATCATCCCAGCTGCACCAGAACAATCTATTCAACAAATGGTGCTGGCAGAACTGGATATCCACATCCAAAAGAAAGAGAAAAAGAACCATATTTCTCACCTTTTACAAAAATTAACTCAAAATGGTTCAAGGACTAAATATAGAAGCAACAACCTTAAAACTCCTAGAAAACAATGTAGGAAAGCATCATCAAATCTTGTGGTGGCCTGTAGTTTCTGAAACTTACACCCAAAGCATGAACAACAAAAGGAAAAATAGATAAATGAGATCTCCTCAAAATTTAACACTTTTGCACCTCAAAGGACTTTGTCAAAACGGCGAAAAGGCAGCCACATCAATGGGAGAAAATATTTGGCAATCACATATCCGATAAGGGTTTAATATCCATGATATAAAAAAAGATCATACAGTTCAACAATAAAAAGACAAAATACCAGATTAAAAAATGGGTAAAACACTTGAAAAGACAATTGTCCAAAGAAGAAATACAAATGGTGAAGAAACACATGAAAAAATGTTCAACATCACTAGAGATTAGGGAATTGCAAATCAAAACTAAAATGAGGTATCATTTCACACCTATTATACTGACCACTATTAAAAATTTGGAAAACTGTAAACGTTGTAGAGGATGTGGAGAGATAGGAATGCTTATTCACTGTTGGTGGGGATTAGAATCATACAGCCACTTTGGAGGACTGTTTGATAGTTTTAAGGAAGTTGAATATAGAATTGTTATGTAACCTAGCAATACCAATACTAGTTACATACCCAGATGAACTGAGAGCAGAGACACAAACAGACATCTGCACACTGATTTTCATAGCAGCATTATTCATGATTGCCAAAAGTTGGAAATAACCCAAGTGTCCATCAACTGATAAATCGATAAAAAATTGTGGTGTATACACATGATGGAATATTATACAGCAGTAAGAAGAAATGAAGTCGTGAAGCATATGACAACATGGATGAACGTGGAGGACTTTATGTTGAGTGAAGCAAGCCAAACACAAAAGGACAAATACTGTATGAGTGCATTATTATGAGCTAAAATTGTGTAAACTCTTGGAGTTAATAATTAAAACATAGGTCACCAGAATGTAGAAGGAGTGTAAAGCATGGAAATCTGAGGGTTAATCTGTGCAGAATTGGTAAAAAGGTTGTTTGTAAATCCTTGCAATTGAATAGAAATGGTTAAAGCATACCAAAATATTTGTAATTAGCAGTGTTATTGTATGGATATGACAGAGGTTGAAAGGGAAAGTATACAGTCATGTATATTACTAGAAGGAAAGCTAAAAACTGTAACAAGCGACTTCATAAAATAGTAAAACCTCATGTAAAATATGAATATGGGTGATATTGCATATCTAAGACTGTTTTTACAAAATATAAATACAAATATACTAGAGAGAAGAAACAAGAATAGCAACTATGTACAGCAGGCAAGGTATAGAGAGATTGAGAGATGATGAGTTTTGTTTGTTTGTTATTATTGGAATAATAAAAGTGCTCTAGGATTGATTCAGGTGATGAATGAATAAATATGTGATTAAACCGAACATCATTGGTTGTACTCTTTGGATGGATTTATGCTTTATTGATATATAACATAAAATTGATTTGTTTATAAAAAAGATAATTCAGTCCAATCAAAAGATTTCTTAACTGGATTTAAAGCAATCAAATGGTTCTACACCCACAGGAATGGACTACTTCAAAGAACATAATCTTTTCTGGGATTCCCAAACCTTCAAACTGTCATACCATCTCAACAAAAACAATTTGCATTGGTGTGTGTTCTAGTCAGGGTTCTCTCGGGAAACAGAATCAACACGAGATCTCTGTTAAAAATATGAGATTTTATAAGAGTCTCTCACGTGACCGTGGGGATACACAAGTCCAGGTTCCGC
>PVKH010003829.1:13258-24586 GCA_004027955.1 Chaetophractus vellerosus
CAGGGAGATAGATTGCACAAGATAAAACTGTGAGTTTTTAGTCCCATGTCTGGAACTCACAGATGGCTAGGCCCCACCCTCAGGGCAAAGGGCCAGCAACCCAGTGAGAGGGAGCATTCTCTGAGAGAGGGAAGGTTCCATCAAGGGGCAAAGAGGGGTTTCAACCCAGTGAGAGGGAGCATTCTCTGAGAGAGGGAAGGTTCCATCAAGGGGCAAAGAGGGGTTTCCTTTCTGTGGGTTTGGTTGCCTGGACCCCCTTTGAGCTTTGGGGAGTACAGTACACTAGCCAGCTTGAAGTGGCACCAGGCTGGGGGAGAGGCAAATCTGCTGAGGCAGCCTGATTTACCTAATTTCTCTGTGATACAGAGGCTTGGCCTGAGAGAGGGCAGAGTCAGCCAATTTAATAGTTCTGCGCTGAGGACTTTCAGAATTTCAAATCCTCTAAGGGAGTAAGGCAGTGGGAAGCACTCAATAAGTTTCTAAGAGCCTATTTGGGGTCCCCTGGGAGGAGGGGGTGATTTAGAAGAGGCTTGAAAACCATTTCAGTGAGGTGGTGTACTCAGTCTTCAGGGTGCTATTTGAATTTCAAAAGGGATCTCAACCTGACCAGGAGAGGGAAGGGGGGATCTGCTCATACAGCCTGCTAAATCTTGCTGCCCTAGGAGAGTAAACCTGCCCAGGGGAAAGTGACTGAATAACTGTCTGAAGAATTAGCTGACCCAATTAGAAAGGTAGCTCAGTGGAGGAATTTCTGCCTGGAATATATGAGGTCCTTAGTTCCATTCCCGGCTCCTCTAAGAGTAGTGATCCACCGGGATATCTAACATCCAGCTGATACCACAGGACAGGGAAAACATAGACATTATTTTTGTACTAGCTTCTTTGGGGTCCCTTATTTAAAAAAAAATAATAAAAATAAAAAAGCTTACTTAAAAAATTTTTTTTAGCTTAGTTTACTCACTGAAACCCACCTCAAAACCTGCAGAGAGAAGCCTGCAGGGTAATTGATTGATGAACCCAGGCAGCCTGAGAGACTCCACAAAGGCCCAAGAAAGAATACTGTTCTTCCTTAGCTTTGTTTGATTGCTTGCTAGTGTGTTTGTTTGGGGTTTTGTTGTTGTTGTTTGTATGTTTTTTTTTGTTTTGTTTTGTTTCTTGTTTTTCTTTCCTACCCCCCCGCTTTTATATAAATTAGGGGCTGCTAGCTTCTTTCTTCTTTGCTGTGCTTCTTTTTCCTTGATTTCCCATTTTCTGTGTATACTGATTTTGTCTACCCATGCTATCTCTTTTCCTTGATTCATCTTTCTGTCTTCTGTCTTCTGTTGTTCTTACATTCCACATTTTTTTAATTAGTCCTCAACTTTACTGGTTTCTGTTTCTATCTTGTCTATTCTATTTTCTTTTTTTTTATTAACTTTTTTCTTTTTGTCCTTTCTTTGCTTTTCCTCTCTATCCTCATCATTCTGGCCTTTTAAATCATTCTATAAATTTTTCTCTATTCAGTTCCTCATTTCATTGTAGGTACTCCACTTTTTTATTCCTATTACTCTACACTGCTTACACGAGTTAAATATTCATTTTATTAAGTCTTATTCAACCCCTCTTCTAACTGTTATTATTATTACTATTATCCTTTTTATTTTCTTACCTCTTTTGATTTCTCTGGCCCTAATCTTTTTTCCTTCAAGGGAACATATAAAATAGCAAGGAAATAGAACAAGAAGAACAAAGTGTCACAGAGAAAACTTAACACACACACAAAACCAGCAGCTAAACAAAACTCTAGAGCAGAGAGAGAAGCTAATCAACTGAATAAACCAATCAAGATGAATGATGACCAGAAGGCTACCAAAAATTACAACCATACTAAGAAACAGGAAGACATGGACCAGTCCAATGGACAAACTAAAAACCAGGAAGAGATGCAGAACATCAAAGAAATAATCAAAGCTGTCAAAACAAATATCATGGACCAACTTAATGAAGTGAAGTAAGAGATTAAGGATATTAAGAAGACACTGGGAGAACATACTGAAGAAATTATAAACATATATAATAAGATAGCAGATATGATGGTGATGAATGGCACAACCCAGGAAATAAAAAAGAAACTGGAATCACATAACAGCATATTTGAACAGGCAGAAGAAAGAACTAGTGATGTGGAAGACAGTACATCTGAAATCGAACAGATAGTAAACATATAGATAAAAAGATAGAAAAAATCCAGCAGGGACTTAGGGATTTAAAAGAGAACACAAAATGCACAAACATACGCATCATAGGCATCCCAGAGGGAGAAGAGAAGGGAAAGGGAACAGAAGGCATGTTGAAGCAAATAATGGCTGAAAAGTTCCCAACATTATTGAGGGAGATGGATGTACATGTTGAGGAAGCACAGCACACCCCAAACAGTATAAATCCTAACAGACATACTCCAAGATACATACTTGTCAAAATGTCCAATGCTCAAGACAATGAGAAAATACTCAAAGCAGCAAGAGTAAAGAGAACCATCACAAGGGAAGCACAATAAGATTAAGTCCTGATTTCTCATCTGAAACCTTGGAGGCAAGAAGACAGTGGTATGACATAGTCAAGGTACTCAAAGTAAAAAAACTTCCAATCATGAATTCTCTATTCAGCAAAGCTGGCATTCAAAAATGATGGAGAGTTCAAAATATTCACAGATAAACAGAAGTTAAGAGAGTATGCCAATAAGAAACCTGGACTTCAAGAATACTAAAGGAAGTGCCTTGCCAGTGAGCCCACTTTGGAGTTTGTGCTTCTGAGTGTGACAGAGTTGGACTCAACTATGTCTTCCCTGCACATGGCTCATCTGTCCCTTCTATTCAATACTTGGTGGTGGAGTTTGTAGATGTACATCCAGAGACTAGAGTCTTTGGGCTGTCCATGTGCCAGCTGGCCTGTAACCACAGTGGAACAGCAACTCCTACTCTACAGCTCATTGGGCTCACCCAGGACAACCGGCAGGGAGATGATGATGGACAGCGGCCATCCCAAGGAATGGAGAGAATCTGCAGCTGCAGGCAGGAAAATCCTATCCATCTTCCCTATAGGATATAAACCCCCTCTCAATTGACACCACCATCCCATACTCCTCAGGATGGGAGGAAGAGCTATGGTCTAGAGTAGACTTACTGGTATTCTGCTATAGACATATTGTGACTCAAGAAATGGAAGAAATTACAACATTGATGTGGAGCCCATGACCACTGGAGGCTCTGGGGGCAGGGAGAGGGAAATGCAGCTGTAATACAGGGGCTTTTTTGGGACTTGAGAATTGTTCTGATTGACATTGCAATGACAGATATAGGCCACTTTATATCAGCATATAACATGCAGAACTATTTGGGAGAGAGAGTGTGGTCTACATTGTCAACTATGGTCCATATTTAATGGCAAAACCCCAAGATGTATTTATCAATTGCATTAATGTGCCACCTTAATGAAGGATGTTTATGTGGGAGGTTGTGGCAGGTGTGGGAGGTGGGGCATATGGGAATCCCTATAATTTTTGTGTAACATTTATGTAATCTAAGTATCTTAAAAAATAAAAAAAAATTAATAATAAAAATAGAAGTGAGTTACAGTGGACTGCCAGGAAGATGGCATCAGAGTAGAAAGGTAGCACTCAACTCTCTCACAGAATCAATGGAGAAAGGGCAAAAAGCTATCTGAGGGAGTTGCTTTGGGGATATGCATACCAGGAGAGTACTGCACATCACCCAGGAAGGAGAGGGGCAGAGAGACAACTAGGCCAAATGAAAACTATGAGTTATTCACCCTTCTGGCTGGGAACAGCACATGTACCTCACCCTCAAGGAGAATAGACTTGGTAAAACCACTGGCTCCCTGCAGCCAACTGAGTGGAGAAAGAATGTTCTGATCCCTGGGAAGAAGAGGGATCTGGTGGAGAGCAGAGAGTGGTTTCTCTTCAGTGAGTTTGGCCAGATTAGCCCCCTTTGAATATCAAAAAAAGACTCCAGCTAGCACTGAAGTGATCCCTGGGAGAGAAGAGGGGGATCTAATCAAGCAGGCTGTCACACCAAACTACCCTGGGAGAGAGAGGAAGTAGGTCAGTGAGAAGACAGGCTCCTAATCAGCCCAGGAGATGAGGAAGCCAAGAGAGATATCCAGCAAACTGTTGGAAGCCCAACTCACCTGTGGGAAAAGAGCAGTGAAAGTCAAATAAGCCTTCAGAAGCCTACCTAACTGTGGATTGGGTGTAGCTCAGTGTAGGAACTCCTGCTTCTCATATACTGGTCCAATTCCCAGTACCTCCTCAGAGAAGGAATCCAGAGAGTGATCCACCATGTTGTCAGGCACTCAGCCAGCAACTTGTGACAGGGAACTTATAAATTGATAATTTTTTTTTGTTTTAGTTTCTTCAATCTGGTATTTTTTTTTTATTATTTCATTTCATTTCCTTTTTCTTTATTTTATTCACTAATACCAGATACCTTACCTGTGAGGGCAGGCTTCAAGATGTTTGATTGATGAGCACCAGCAACCTGAGATGAATCCTAGGGGCCTAAGAGGGAAGCCAATTTTTCCTGAGGTGTTTTTTCATTTTTTTTGTTGTTTTTTTTTCTCTTTCTTTGTTTCATTTTTTGTTTCCCTTATCTTTTCTCCTTAGTTTCTTTATTTCTTTTCTTTCTTTCATGTTTCCCTCTTTTATTGCTTTCCTTTCATTACACATTCCCTTGTTTGATCTTCATTTTCTTCTTCATCTTTGCTCATCTTTCTGGTCTTTTACTTTATTCTATTTTTTTGTTTCATTTTTTTATTCAACCTTTTAAAATTCTTGTTCCTTTGTATTTTTAAATGATTTTTCACTCTTATTGCTTATTTATTTTCCTGCCTCTTTTATGGTTCCTTGTCTATTTATTTTTATTACTATTATTCTTTTTCTCTTCTTCTCTCTTTCCTTTTCTATGACCTTAATATTTTTAAGGGAATGCAGACAACTACAAAGATATCAAATAAGTAGAACCAAATGTCAAAGAGGAAACTTAACACAAAGCAAAACAATATAAAACTCTAGAGTAGAAAGAGAAGCTAATCATCTGAATAAGCACATTACAATAAACAGATGCCTAGACACCAACAAAAAATTACAAGCCTTACTAAGAAACAGGAAGACATGGTCCAGCCTAATAAACAAAGTAAAAAGCAGGATGACATGCAGAATGTGGAACAACTAATCAAGGATGTCCAAACAAATATCATGAATCAACTTGATGAAGTGAAGGAAGAGATGGGGAAACATACTAAAGAAACCATAAACATACATAAAAATATAACAGATCTGATGATGATGAATAGCACAATGCAAGAAATAAAAAATACACTGGAAGCACGTAGCAGCAGATTTGAAAAAAGCAGAGGAAAGAATTAGTGATATCAAAGATGGTACATCTGAAATTGGACAGATAGAAAAAAGATTGAAAAAAATTCAGCAGGGAAACATGAAACACATAAACATACACATTATAGGCAACCCAAATGGAGAAGAGAAGGGAAAGGGGGCAGAAGGAATGTTGGAGGAAATAATGACTGAAAATTTCCCAACTCTTTTGAGGGACATGGATGTACATGTCCAGGAAGCACAGTGCACTCCAAACAATATAAATTCTAAAAGGCCTACCCCAAGACATATGCTTATCAAATTGTCAGGTGCTCAAGACAAAGAGAGAATACTGAAAGCAGCGAGAGAAAAGGGATCCATCACATACAAGGGAAGCTTGACAAGATTCAATGCTGATTTCTCATCTGAAACCATGGAAGCGAGAAGGCAGTGGCATGACATAAGTAAGGTGCTAAAAGAAAAAAAACTGCCAGCCAAGAATTCTGTATCCAGCAAAGGTGGTATTCAAAAATGAGGGAGAGTTCAAAATATTCACAGATATACAGAAATTGAGAGAGTTTGTCAACAAGAAACCTGCCCTTCAAGAAATAATAATGAGAGTTCTTAAGGTTGAAAGGAAAAAAAAAACAGGAGATAGAGAGGGTTGGAAGAGACTGTAGAAAGAAATTTATTAGTAAGAATAACTAAAAAGATAAAAAGGAGATATAAAAACAAAATATGACATCTATAAACCTAAAGAAACTATGCCTAATGTAAGTATTGCCTGGGCAGTAATAACATTGAATGTTAACGGATTAAGCTATCCAATCAAAAACAGAGATGGGCAGAATGGATAAAGAAATAAGATCCACCTATATGCTGCTTCCAAGAAACACCTTAGGCCCAGGATGCAAGGACGTTGCAAATGAATTGTCTGGAAAACAATTTTGCATGCAAACAATAACCTAAAAGGGTGGCAGTAGCTCTACTAATATCAGAAAAATTGACATTAATGCAAAACTATTGTAAGAGACAAAGAAGGGCACTATATATTAATAAAAGGAGTAAGCTATCAAGAAGAAAGAACAATCATAAACATTTATGCACCTAACCAGGGTGCTCCAAAATACATGAGGTAAACATTGGAAAAACTAAGTGGAGAAATAGATGCCTCTACAATTATAGTGGGGGACTTTAATACACTGTTATCAAGAGCATCTTGACAGAGGGTCAATAAAAAACGGAGACCTTGTTAGAGAATCTAAACCTAATAGACATATACAGAACATTACACTGAACTAGAGTAGGATATACATTCTTCTCAAGGGCACATGGATCATTCTCCAGGATAGACCACATGCTAGACCATGGAACAACTCTCAATGAATTCAGAAAGATTGAAAGTATACAAAGTAATTTCTCTGACCTCAAAGGAATGAAGCTGGAAATTAATAAGGGGCAGAGAACCAGAATAGGTTTGAAGATATGGGAGGTAAGCAATACACACTTAGGCAAACAGTGGGTCAAGGAGGAAATTGCAAAAGTAATCAGTAACTACCTTGAAACAAATGAAAATGAGTGCACAACATATCAAAACCTATGGGATGCAGCAAAAGAAGTACTGAGAGGGAAATTTATAGCCATAAATATCTATATTTTAAAAAGAAGGAGCTAAAATCAAAGACTTAACTGCACACCTGGAGGAACTAGAAAAAGAAAAGAAACTAATCCCAAAGCAAGCAGAAAGAAGCAAATAACAAAGATTAGAGCAAAGCTAAATGAAATTGAGAATTTAAAAATCACTAGAAAAAAATTAACAAAATCAAAAGTTGGTTCTTTGAGAAGATTACTAAAATCAACAAACCCTTAGCTAGTCTAAACAAAGAAAAAAAAAGAGAAGATGCAAATACATAAAATATTTCTGATGGCATAGAAATAAAGATTATCATGCAAGGATACTTTGAAAAAATTGTATTGCAGCAATATGAATAACTTAGATTAAATGGAAAATGGTAAATTTTCTAGAAACACACAAGCAACTACATTGATGAAGGAAGAAATAGAAGAACTCAACAGACTAATCACAAGTAATGAGATTGAATTAGTCATCACAAACCTTCCAACCAAGAAAAGCCCAGGACTAGATGGCTTCATGGGTCAATTTAACCAATCATTCCAGAAAGAAGTAAGACCAATCCTACTTAAACTCTTCGAGAAAACAGAAGTAGAGAGAACATTTCCTAACTCATTCTATGATACCAATAATACCCTAATACCAAAGCCACATAAAGACATCACAGGAAAAGAAAACTCCAGACCAATCTCTCAGTTGAACCTGGATGCTAAAATCCTCAACAAAATACTTGCTAATCATATTCAACAACATATCAAATGAATTATATACCATGACCAAGTAGATTTCATCCCTGATATGCCAGGATGTTTCAATCAATGTACTACACCACATTAAGAGACTGAAAGAAAAATATTACATGATCATCTCTATTGATGCAGGAAAAACATTTGACAAAATACAGCATCCTTTCTTGATAAAAAAAAAAACACTTCAAAAGGTAAGAACAGAAGGAAACTTCCTCAACATGATAAAGGGTATATAAGAAAAACCCATAGCTAACATTATATTCTATGGTGAAATGCTAAAGGCTTTCCCTCTAAAATCTGGAACAAGACAAAGATGCCCACTTTCACCTCTCTTATTTAACATTGTGTTGGAAGTACTTGCTCAAGCATTTAGGCAAGACAAAGCTATAAAAGGCATCCAAATTGGAAATGAAGAAGCAAAAAATTCACTATTTTCAGATGGCACAATTCTATACATAGAAAGCCCTGAAAAATCTACAACAAAGTTTCTAGAGCATCTACAAGATCTTCTAGTAGGAAATGCTTTCATAATCTTTACACCCAAAGCACTATCAATGAAAGAAAAAATAGATAAGTGGGATGTCCTCAATATTAAAAACTTTTGCACTTCAAAGTGTTTTTCAAGAAAGTGAAAAGGCAGTCTACTCAATGGGAGAACATATTTGGTAACCATTAATCCAATATGGGCCCAATATCCAGTATATATAAAGAAATCTTACATCTCAAAAATAAAAAGACAAAAAAACCCATTTAGAAAATGGGGAAGATATTTGAATGGACACTTCTCCAAAGAAGAAATGCAAATACCTAAAGGGCACATGAAAAGATGGTCAACATCACTATTAGGGAAATGCAAATCAAAACTTCAATGATCAACTAGAAGTGTTGAAGAGGATGTTGAAGAATGGGAACACTCATCCACTGCTGGTGGGAATGTAGAATGGTGCAGCTATGTGGAGGACAGTTTGTCAGTTCCTCGGGAAGCTAACTATAGCACAGCCATATGATCCAGCAACCTCACTTCTGGGTATATACCAAGAAGAATTGAAAGCAGAGACACAAACAGATTTGCGCACACCAATGCTCATAGCAGCATTATTCACTATTGCCGGAAGTTGGAAGCAACTCAAGTGTCCATCAACAGATGAATGGATAAGCAAATTGTGGTGTATACATACAATGGAATATTACTCAGCTCTAAGAAGGAATTCAGTATTAACACATGGACAACATGGATGACCTCATGTTGAGTGAAGTAAGCCAGTCAATAAAGGACAAATATTACATGACTTCATTGATATGACTTAAGAAAATTGAGCACACTCATAGAGCTAGAGTCTAGAAGTTAGGTTATCAGGAGAGATAAAGTGTGATATGGGCAAAAACCTACAATATGGTGGAAAGGGGTGGTGGGCAGTGGATGGGGGTGATAGTGATGCAGTGACATAATTGGGTTCAATGGTGGTGGAATGTGAGGGAGAGTAGGTGAGGAGGTTAGATTAGACTATCCATGGAGCTGAGGGTATGACTAGAGGAAGGGACAGGTGAACTCTGGGGATTTGTAGGTCTGCAGTTAAAATAACAATCGTGGGAATGTTCTTTTGGCAAATATAATGGGAGAGGGTTACTGGTGCAGGGCATTGGGGGTGGGAGGATATGTGGGATAGGGCATGCTTCTGTGGAATATGGAAGTGTCCATCTTGTCATAGTGTGTTACCTCAGTGGGGGGAGACACACACACTAAACAAGAAAATATTAAACTCCCATCCTAGGGAGTCCTGCTATGTTCTCAGTTAAAGGGGCAAGAATCTCTTGAGAACATAGGCAGTGCTTAATAAGAGAAAACAGACCAATATGTCAAGTCCTCAATATTATTGCATGTAACTATGAACCTTATTCTTTAAAAATTGAAACTCAGTGGTTACCGTAGGTTCCAAGGGGAGGGGGAGGGAATAATAGAAAAGATGGGATATAAGGCATCTTTAGGGCATTGGAATTGTTCTGAATGATTTTGCAACAATGGACATAGGCCATTTTAAATTTTGTCAAAACCTATAAAAGTATACAGTGCAAAAAGCAAACCATAATGTAAACCATTGACCATGCTTAGTAGCAATACTCCAATATTTGTACATCAATCATAACAAATGTATCACACTCATGTAAGATGCTATTAATAGGGGAGACTGGGAGAGGGGGAGGGGTTGAGTATATGAGAATCCCTCTCTATTTTCTATGTGACTTTTCTGTAACCTAGTGCTTCTTTGAAAACAAAGTGGAAAAAATAAGACACTGGGGGAACATATGGAAGAAATTGTCACTGTACATAAAAAATAACAGCTCTTAATGTGATGAATGACACAATGAAAATTTTTTTATTCTTCATTTTTGTATTTTATTTGTTATTCATTTATTACTGTTATTATATCTTATTATTTTAATTGTTTGGCTTTGATTTTGGAGAGGTTTTGAATCACAGAAGGGTCACAGCTATGGCAGGGGAGATTCACTGGTGTGGGGTGTCAGTGATGGGCACATGTGGGGACGGGTGCCTCTATGGCATATGAATTTGTTCAAGTGGTCATGGTGCATTATCTTGGTGTGTGGAGACCCACACAATAACTGAAAGAATATTGAATTCCTATCCTGGGAAGTCCTGCTAAATCCTCTAATAGGGCAGCAAGAATCCCCTGAGTACAGCAAAGGAGGACAGACCATTACGTCAAGCCCTTGTTGTTGATGGTTGTACTTACGAACCTTGTTCTTGTGAAATTGAAACATAGCCTAATATTACGTATTGCCTAAGAGTTACCTCCTGAAAGCCTCCTTGTTGCTCAAATGTGGCCTCTCTCTAAGCCAAATTCAGCATACAAATGCACTACTTCTCCGCCACCCCCCCATCATGGGACATGACTCCCAGAGATGAGCCTCCCTGACACCCAGTGATTATTACTAAGTACAAACTAGCATGCATTTGGAAAAAGACCTTGACCAAAAGGGGGAAATTTTAAATATACATGAGTTTTTTGTGGCTAAGAGATTTCAAAATGAGTTGGGAGGTCATTCCAGAGATTACAATTATGCATGTCTCTGCAGGATCTCATTGACTGCCACAGTAAACAGTGCCTTAAGCAGGGGGGCTGTTGAGGGGTCTAGAGGCAACTAGGCACTATGCGCTTGGCAGACAATCTCAGGAATTTAGCACCCTGTCAGCAGGCCTTCCTTTGTAATATATGCTTCCCAACATAACAAAATTAGACTCATTTAAAATTTCCCTGCACATGGCTCTTCTGCTCCTTCAATTGAAACCTAAAATTAACACTATACTCATTAAATATAAGTCTCAGAGACTTCAGTCTTCTGGCTGTTCATATGCTGGTGTGATGGCTAGGCTAATGTGTCAACTCGGCCAGGTAATTGTGCCCAGCTGTTGGGTCCAGCAAGCCTGGGGCTAATTGCATCTGCATCAATCAGCAAGATTGGATGAAGAATGGATGACGCTGTTATCCATTCAGTTGACTGCTTATAAAAGGGAACTGATTTCAACATTCGGGGAGAATTTCCCAGCTCGTCCT
>PVKH010003830.1:0-24291 GCA_004027955.1 Chaetophractus vellerosus
GCTGCGCTCCATCCGCGGGCGACCTGCCCTGCCCGTGGCGGCTCTTGCCATGTCCGTGGCAGCTTCTTGCCCTGCCCACGGCGGCTCCGGCCCGCCCATGGCGGCTTGCCATTCTCAAGGCGGTCTGCCTGCTAGGAGAGGTCCCCGGGAATTGAACCCAGGGCCTCCCATGTGGTATGCCGGCGCCCTATCCACTGGGCTATGGAGCCGGCCCCAATGAAAGGTCCTTGATGAGTTTCTGGGAGAAGTTGGCTGTCCAGAGATGACCTGGGAAATTCTCTCTGAATGCTGAAATCACTTTCCCTTTTAAGGCAGTCAACTGATTGGATAAAAGCTTCATCCATGCTTGATCCAATTTCCATGATTGATGCAGATATAATCAGCCATCCAAGCAGTAAACTCACTGGTAATAGAAGTCCATAAATGCTCTTGTATTACAATTAGCCCAGTGCTTGCTGGATCCAATACCTAGACACAATTACCTGGCCAAGTTTACACATTAGTCTAACCATCACAGTCCACCCCTTGACAATTCAGGAACCATAGACATTACCCTAAACTATACATAGTCTCTAAGTAAAAAAAATAACATACAAGCATACATATATATTTCTACCTAACAATGTTTAACTCCCCTGCGTACAACCGGAAACGCATTAATTCCCCACAGAATAGGGTGCAAGTCTTTGGGAAATATTCACTCTTAAACTTGACATCCTTAAATATTATGACATGAACTTAATACAACTTTTCATATGACAGGGGAAAAGGTTGGGGAAGAAAGCAAGAAATTCATTTCGTGTACATACACAATAATACTCATAACAAAACAAGGAAGAAGGGTTCATGACTATTACAGTCCTCGTTTCTGTAACTGGTCACGTGGTCGAAGTTCATATTTATCACTACCTTCTTCCACTACCCATTCCATGTTCCTGTTAACTTCAGCAAACACTTCAGCTAGCCGTGGTTCTTTGCCTGGTGGGGTGACCCAAACTTTCATTCCCGAAGATTCTGGACCATTGTGAGTCCTGCTTGAACTGGTTTGTTGCAATATTCCACTGACTTTAATCATAGGGTGTGGCAGTACTAGGAGATGCTCTAGAGGATCTCCTGCATTCCAGACACTCTTCTTTACCCCTATTATGTAGATGTAGTCCTACTTCCCCTTTATAGTCAGGATCAATCACCCAAGCCAGCAGAGTAATTACCTTCTTTGCCTGTTGATTCACAGGCAAGAGGAGACCAAAGTGGCCAGGTGGCAATCTTAACTTCCAGTTCAACTGAATCATCCTTGTGTTCCCTGGAGGCAGCAGTCCTCCTTTTGAGACTAAAATCTGTAGACCAGCAGAACTTAAGGTTGCAGGGACAGGAAGCAAAAATTTTCCTAGTGAGCCATTAGGGGAAATAGTGAGTGGTGCCACTCCCATTTCCACCCCTTGATTCCTGGACCCATGAATCCTGGTTATGGGAAAAACAGCATCATAGAGAGGACGCTTATTTAGAGCATACACAGCCTCCTGGAGAACACTGCCCCAGCCCTGCAACCTATTGCCACCTAGGTGGCACCGTAATTGAGTCTTCAAAAGGCCATTCCACCGTTCTATTAATCCAGCTGCTTCAGGGTGATGGGGAACATGGTAAGACCAGTGAATTCCATGGCGGTAGATAAGACATTCAGTAAGTCCATGGATGGTAGTTTTGAAAGAAGCACTGCATGCCGGAAATGCAAACCCATAGCCAGAGTACGTGTCTATTCCAGTTAAAACAAATCACTGCCCCTTCCACGGTGGAAGTGGCCCAATGTAGTCAACCTGCCACCAGGTGGCAGGCTGGTCACCTCGAGGAATGGTACCATATCGGGGGCTGAGTGTGGGTCTCTGCTGCTGGGAGAATGGACAATCAGATGTGGCGGTAGCCAAGTCTGCCTTGGTGAGGGGAAGTCCATGTTGCTGAGCCCATGCATAACCGCCATCACTACCTCCATGGCCACTTTGTTCATTAGCCCATTGGGCAAGGACAGGAGTGGCTGGGGAAAGAGGCTGAGCATTAGCCACAGAGTGGATCATCTTATCCACTTCATTATTAAACTCTTCCTCTGCTGAAGTCACCCTCTGGTGGGCATTCACATGGGACACAAATATGTTCATGCTTTTTGCCCACTCAGAAAGGTCTAGCCACATACCTCTTCCCCAGACCTCCTTATCACCAATTTTCCAATCATGTTCCTTCCAAGTTCTTGACCATCCAGCCAAACCACTGGCAACAGCTCATGAATCAGTGTACAACCCACCTCTGGCCATTTATTCTTCCAAGCAAAATGAACAACTAGGTGCACTGCTCGAAGTTCTGCCCACTGGGAGGATTTGCTCTCACCTCTATCATTCAAGGATGTCCCAGAAAAGGGCTGCAGTACCGCAGGTGTCCACTTTCGAGTGGTACCTGCACATCGTGCAGAACCATCTGTAAACCAGGACCAAATTTTCTCATCCTCAGTCAACTGATTGTAAGGGACTCCCCAAGAGGCCAAAGCTGTGGGCTGGGAAAAAGGAGGTAACGTGGCAGGGTGCTGACCATGGGCATCTGGGCTACTTCCTCATGTAACTTACTTGTGCCTTCAGGACCTGCTCCAGCCCTATCTCATATATACCACTTCCACTTTATTATGGAGTGCTGCTGTGCACACCCAACTTTATGGTTTGGTGGGTCAGAGACTGCCCATCTCATGATAGGCAAATCAGGTCTCATGGTAACTTGATGGCCCATGGTTAAGCGTTCAGTCTCTACTAAGGCCCAGTAGCAAGCCAAAAGCTGCTTCTCAAAAGGGGAGTAGTTATCTGCAGAGGATGGCAAGACTTTGCTCCAAAATCCTAAGGGACTGTGTTGTGATTCCCCCATAGGGGCCTGCCAAAGGCTCTAGACAGCATCTCTATTTGCCACTGCAACTTCCAGCACCATTGAATCTGCTGGATCATATGGTCCAAGTGGTAGTGCAGCTTGCACAGCAGCCTGGACCTGTCGCAGGGACTCCTCTTGTTCCAGTCCCCAATCAAAACTAGCAGCTGTTCTGGTCACTCGGTAAATGGGTCAGAGTAGCACACCCAAATGAGGAATGTGTTGTCTCCTAAATCCGAAGAGGCCAACTAAGCGTTGTGCCTCTTTTTGGGTCATAGGAGGGGCCAAGTGCAACAGCTTATCTTTTACTTTAGAAGGGATATCTCGACAGGCCCTACACCACTGGACTCCTAGAAATTTCACTGAGGTGGAAGGACCCTATATTTTTGTTGGATTTATCTCCCATCCTCTCTCACGCAAATGCCTTACCAGTAAATCTAGAGTCTTTGCTACTTCTTGCTCATTTCCAAAAATGATTAATCTTAGAATGACTGTCCAATTTCTCCTTTGTTCATGTATATCATATATCCTAATTCAATTGATTAGCTCATTTTCATGATTAGTAAATTTATTAGTAAATTCTGTGGCCAACTTTTAACTAACATTCTAACAACAAGTCAGAAGTAAGGTTTTTGTTTTATCAGCATTTAAAGCAAGCCACCATAGCCTAACTTACCAGAAAATAGTATTTGTTAATTGACAAAAGTGTTTGCACAAGGTAAATGACAGCATATCAGTGGTTGCCTAGGGCTTGGTTTGAAGTCAGAGTGATTGCAAAGAAATATGAGAGGACTCTTTGGGTTGATGGAAACATCATGTATCTTGGACTTACCATGAGTGTACTGATACTTCAATAAAGTTGTTTGGAAACAACAAACCAAAAATTCTATTTATTTTTCAAATTTGCCTGGTTATTTTTTTAATCTCTTGTTATTTGGTTATTATTCTGATTCCATCCTTTATTTCTTTAGATATTTCATATATGGTTATGCTCTATTTAGTAAAATTCCAATAAATGATATCCTTGGAGACCTAATTCTGCTTTCCTCTCTTCCCTCCTACCCCAATGGATTCTCATTCTCATTCATTATAGTTTATTACCTTTTGAGTTTGATGGCCTTGGTTTGGAAGCTCGAGTTTGGTTGATCTGAGACTCTGGTAGATCTGGGGCCTAAATGGATGATGCTTATCTCCTGAGAGAATTTATATTTGCTTCTACCTGGAGGCAGGGGATGATAGCAACCTGAGACTACTGAACCATTTTCCAGTGTTCCAGGCTTGGTTTAACCCATTAGTATCCTTCTACTGATAAAGCCTTTACCTGAGAGCAACCCCACTTTTTTCAAGAGTGCTTATGGATATGTTTTTGTCTGGGTGGAGGGGAGGAGGTTGGTTTACTGTAAGTCTCTTTTACGTCCCATAAGCCCAACAAACAACAATAATTATATTTTATATAGATATAATCTAGCACCATCCTGCTGGAAGTAGAAATCTCATCTTCCATAAATGGAATTATGAACTGATTTTGTACATTGGCTTGTATGTATTTGGGACTCAATAATATTTGATGATAAATGAATCTTATACAGTAATAATACAAACACTATCATTTTATTTTTGATGAAAAAAATCTGTAAAATTAAGCCCACAGGAATCCTTACTGAAAATCCTTAAAGAGTATGTACAATATTTTTGTATTATGCTCCCCTATATTTCCTCTGCTGTTTTCCTCAATTATTTAATGCACATTACTGATGTCCTCCTACTTGTAGGCTCCATCCTATCCAAGTCCTTAGTCACAACTTAAGTTGGGAGCATATAAGTAATCTAAACTCTACTAGCTAGTTGGACTTAAGATTTAGGTACCCTCACTGATATGGGATCTGTTGGCTTTGTCATGAGTGCTAGACTCTCTTGTTGCTTTTGCAATCACCATAGTATAGATTTTTCCCAGGAACTGGAATATCAGTTATGAGTCACATATCTCTTGTTCCTTTTCTCATATGTTCCCAAACTAAATGATTGGGTTTAGTTTTTATACAGAATCTTAGTCCAGTTCTCGTGGTCTCTGTTCCTCTCCCTCATTCAGACCAGTCTTCCCCTAAGGATGGACATTTATCTCATTCTCCCACCCTATCCCTGGGTTCATGCCATCCATGAACAGATCCTCTATCTAGCTTCCCTGACTATCAATTATCTGAATTTTCTGTCTTTAGGGCTGTCCTCTCCAGAGGACCTTTTGTTATTAAATGATGCGTTAATTTCCTGATCTTGTTATGCCCCTTTTAACTCTCACTAATCTGCCCATTTGTTCCTCTTGAGTCCATTCTCACTGTCTGGACTCTTAATGGACACTAGTAATCATCATTTCAGAATCAACTAAAGGGTTTTTAGAAACTTAGCACTTACTCCCAATATTCTGATATAGCATGGGGGAAGTGTATTTGTTCCTTTTATTCCAGCTGAGACTCACTGTCAAGCTGTCTGATAGCTATTGCTCAGATATGGCACTGGAGGAAAGGTTGATAACTTTGCTTCTTCCCTCAACCTGAAAATCTATGTTGCCACAAAAGTGGCTCTTCATGCCTAGCCTCAGACTCTCCACAGTCTAGAAGAATTCATGGAAAAGCTTCTAATAGCTAATAAAAATTGCAGGAAGGAAAAGACTACATTACCCCCACTGCTCTCTTTACAGGGATAAGAAAAATAACTTACTACTCTTTAGTTCAATGCGGGCAATCATTGCTTTTTTTTTTTCTTTTAATCTATTTTCAGACATCACCACCTTTCAAAAAAGCTACATTTCAAAACACAAGTGCATTGTGATTATGATATTATGAAAGAATCCAAGTCCTAAAAAGAAAATTTCTTTGTGTTATTTTATTGAGGCATATATCCCAGACCACAACTTGGTAACCCAGATCCCGAGAACACCTAGCAGCGAACAAGTTTGTGGAATGTCATTTTCATAATATTTTCTCAAGTTGCAGTTCTAACAGTAAGCAGTTATATCAAATAGAATAACCCTTAACTTCTATCCACTTTGAAAAGAGTGAAAATTGTCCAAAATATTGATAGTCATGTCTTCCTTTTTACTATAAATGTGTTATAATTACAGTATACTGATAAATGAGAGGCATGCTTAAAGGATCTGATATCTGACATCAGCTATTATTTAATAACATTTTAAAGGCTAGATAGTGATAGAAGAAAATGAAATTTGAATGAGACAAAAAAATGGAAATATTTTATCACCTGAAAATAGAGGGAAATATTCTTACCTGCTTTATTCCACAGAAATCAGCAATACTGCTGATCAGCTCTGACATTGCCTGAACTTCATGAGATTTTTTCATATTCATAAATTCATCTGGCTTCACATTTTCCCCTAACCAAAATTAAAACAAAATTAAAATTCTGCTATTAAAGAGTAACATCTAATTTGAATCATCAGTTGATGTTCATGTTTTGTGTAATTAAATATGAAAAAAACATAGAGATTCTACGGTGGCATCTGGATGATCTCTGTTAGTTTAGCTGTGATGAATCAAATCTGAATTCACAAAATAACAAGACCCATAGAACAATGGCATTATCAAAATGTTCCTCAATACAGAAAGCAAATAATGTGAATACTCTCGCTATCCTGATTTTGTGATAATCAGGGTAGGCTAAACACTCGCTATATTAGAAACCATGCATGTGTCCCCAGACCTAGTTTTTCTCCCTAGATCTCATTTTTAGAATGCTGGTGATAAGCTAAGGCTGATTTATTATATGACCATCCTGTATGGGAAAAGACTGTAACTCTAGGTATCTTTGATCAACCTTGGGAGATATAGCAGGGGGACAGATGTGGCTCAAATGGTTGGGCATCCATCTCCCATACAGAGGGACCTGGGTCCAATCCCTGGGACATCCCGGCAAAAATAAAAAAGAGGAAAATATAGAAGGCATGTAGCCAATAGGCCCCATGTGCAGGTGAGCCCCTAGGCCCTGTGCGCAGGTGCGCTGCCACACCCCACCTGCAGGTAAGCCCTCCAGGCCTCAGGTGCGGGTGAGCCTCCCAGGCCCCACGATTGGGTAAGCTGCCAGGCCCCACAAGCCACACAGCAAGACAATGACATAACAGGAGAGTGACACGAGGGAGAGCCAAGACGAGATGCGCCGAAAAACCAGGTACTAAGGTGGCGCAGGTGGTACGACACCTCTCTCCCACATCAGAGGTTCCAATAATCAAATCCCAGTGAAGACAGGAGGAGAAGGATGAGAAGAGAGGGCAGGAAATGGACACAGAGAGTTGCCCAGTGAATGGACACAAAAACAGCAAAAACGGAGGACGGGGCGGGTAAAAATGGATAAAAGTAAATAAATAGATAAATAAATCCTTAAAAAAATGTATAGTGGAGTAAGAGACAGACTATAGTTAACAGTAATACTTTGATGATGCTCTTTCATAGTTTGTTAACAAATGTTTCACAACAGTGTGGGGTATTTGTGGTGGGGTGATGTGTGGGAGCCCTGTATGATGTTATGCATGATTGTTTTGTAAGTTAACAATGGTTACTGAACACTTATAGTTTATGTATGTTTATGTATGAATGATATACTTCAATAAATTGTTTTTAAAAATTGAAAAAAAAAAGGAAAGCAATTAACCATAAAGGAATAAATAGATAAACTGGACTATAAAGTAAATGTTCCTCATTGGAAGAAGGGAGTGAAAAGGCAAGTAACAAAGTAAGAGAAGATATTTACAATATACACATATTGTATTGTATATATAGGAATAAAAGAAAACAAAACAAACTCCTACAAATCAATAAGAAAAATGCCAACTAATAGAAAAATGGGCAAAAGACTTGAATAGGTATTTCAGTAGTTGTGCTGTCCAAAATGGTAGACATTAACCACATGTGACTAATTAAAATTAGATTTAAATAAAGTTAAATCAACTAAAATTAAAAATTAAGTTCCTGCATTGCACTAGCTACATTTGCAATGCTTAAAAGCCATATGTGGCAAGTTTCTACTATACTGGAAAGCACAGCTATAGAGGATTTCATCATTGCAGAACACTCTATAGAACAGAACTTTACAGTATACACTATACACTACTGAGAATATTGAAATGGCCCAAAAGCATATGACAAGGTGCTCAACATTATTAGCCATTAGCAGTGTACAAATTAAAAATCATATAATATTACATACTCACCAGAATGGCTAAAATGAACAACTGACCATATGAAGTGCTAATGAAGATGTGGAGCAGGGGAAACTTTTAAATACTGCAAGTGGGAGTATAAATTGATACATTTGCATTGTAAAAAATGTTTGTCAGTATCTCCTATACCCATATATACACGGACAGTATTACTCCCAGCAATTCCACTACTAGAAATATATACAACAGAAATATGTACATATGTGCATTGAGACATTTACAAGAATGTTCATATTGACACTATTCCTAATAGTCTAAACCTGAAAACTCAAATATTTATCAACAGGAGAATGGAAAAAATGTGATATATTCTTAGAATGGAATACCAAAAAAATGAGGGAAAAAACAGACTTGTGCGACATGTGATAACATGGATGAATCTACAAAAGCAAGCAGAATTTCTCAGTGGTAACAGGATTCATAATAATGGTTATTCTATTTAGGATAGGAGTAGTGATGGGGAGCAGGCAAGAGGGGAACTTCTGGTAGGCTTGTAATGCTCTATTTCTTAGTCTGGGTGGTGGCTTCCTGGGTGTTTTCATTTTGTGCAAATGTGTTATGAATACTATGTAAAATATTTCTTGAATAAAGCATCTAAAAGAAAATATTTTCTACATTTATATAAATACTAATATTCCAAATATATTTCCTACACATGGGCAAATAATGAAATTTTGAATGAAGAAATAGAATCATAACTGGCCTGCCGCTATATTTATTCCTCTAGAATGAGGTTTCTGAACAACAACATTATTGACATTTTGGGTCAGATAATTCTTTGTTGTGGGAGCTGTCCTAAGCATCATAGGATGCCTAAAAGTATCCTTGGCCTCTTCCCACCAGACACCTCTCAAGTTGTGACAAAAATATCTCCAGAAATTGTCAAATGTCCTCATAGGGAAAAATCACCTCCAGTTGAAAACACCTGTGTAGTATCTAGCATGATAAAAAAAACATTACCTATATCTTTATGTTCACGAATTTTTTCTAGACTCACTTTCAACCGGCATTATCTGTTGCATAAAGAAGTAAAATAAATTTCACTCCACTCTTGAGAAGATATCATCATGGTAATTATTTGCTAAAACTGATTTTACATTTGTATTACAGAATGTGTCATATATAGAGCAATTCCTTTCTATTTTACAATACTAAATTCAAAAATCCATTCCTTTCCACATCCTCTGCACATTTTAGGGAAGAATCCATTTTCTTGCCCTTTCCAGCTTAAAAAGCCTGCTTGTACTTCTTCCATATTCACAGCCAGCAATAGTCAGTCAAATCTTTCTCACATCACATCATACTAACAGAGTCTTCTTCCATCTTTGAAGGACCATTGTTATTATATTGGGTCTAATGAAATAATCCAAGGATAATCTTCCTATTTTCAGGTCAGCTTACAAGCAAACTTAATCGCTTATGAAACTTTAATCCCCCCCTTGCCATGTAATATAACATATTCATAGGTCCCAGGGATTAGGATGTGGACATATTTGGTGGGCCATTAACCAGCCTACCACAGCATGTTTCTCCCCATCCACCACCTCCTAATGACTGTTTATTAGCAAAGGGCAAGGAAGAATCAAAGAGGTAATACACTTTGTGTCCACTGTTTATGATTCTATAAACAATGCTTAGATGAGAAGCAAGAGTAATGGAAAAGACAGGCTGGAGTGCTGGATGGGTGGCCTTTTCTCTGTGAGATGAGGAGGGGAAGGAAATTAGGGGATGGAATTGGAGAATACGGACTAGTTGGAAATGAAGACTGACTTGCTATCTAAGTCCTCAGCTTCACCACCAAAGAATGTATTTTCTTTATCAGACAAAATTGCTATCCAGGGCTTAGCTGACTCAATCTTCCTGGCAACTCCGGGTACTTTCTTCTGGCCTGAAATCTTGAAAAGAAGACCTCAAAATTAGCATAAGTCATGGAAAAATGTCAGTGCTGATGGCTTCCAGTAGGATTGTAGGAGGGGAAGACAGGGATGAGGGGATTTGCAGTGTATAACTGGGGTGGTTGTTATGGTATGACAACCTTCTCTTTGCATTTGAGAGCATCTGGGTCCAAGCTTAACCCGAGGTGATCACACTGGAATACTGGATTTCAACAAAGTCTTTCCAGGTAGAAATGGTGGTCACTCAGGGTCCTGTAGATGGCAGTCATTACTTTCTTGATGACATACTGATGGCATGTTAAGACAAGGTCTCCATCAGGGAGGTTTAGCTTCCACAAGGAGCACAATGCTATTTTGCTGGCACATACTAATATGGCAAGCCAATATGGTGATATGCAACAGGATGGGGAACACACTCCCTTCACACTCACCTGTCACCAGAATGCACCCCTTCATGGCTAATCAATTCTCCCTCTTGTATTGTGCATACCTAATAGTCCATCCTGACTTTGAAAAGTGGTCTTGCTATTTGTTCCTGCCAGGGAAAAAATACCCTTGACCACTTTGATGCCCATAAAGCCCCCTGGACTTTATAAATTATGGGAAGGGGCACCTAAGTCTGCCTTATGGTAAAGTATCTCATGTAAACTTTGACAGAGGTTCATTCAGTTATTGCCAGTCTGCAACAGCTGGGAAAAAGAGTTGTTGGGAGCCAACATACTGCCAGTACGCCTGTCTAGCTGCAAAGTCACTAGAGAAAGGCCACGCGGCAAAGAGGACCTGCAAAGCAGTCCTCCAGTTGTTGGTTTCCCTATCAACCCCAGCAAGAAATCTGTGTTCGTGCTCTTTATCTCACTTCTGTCTTTCTCTGAGCTTTTCTTAGTAGTAGAAAGTATACCTCTGCAAAAGATGTTGGGAGCCAATATACTGCCAGCACGCCTGTCTAGCTGCAAAGTCACTAGAGAAAGGCCACGCGGCAAAGAGGACCTGCAAAGCAGTCCCCAGTTGTTGGCTTCCCTATCAACTCCAGCAAGAAATCTGTTTGTGCTTTTTATCTCACTTCTGTCTTTCTCTGAGTTTTTCTTACTAAAATTCTAAATAATAATCAAGTTACAGCAAAACTGCTTTTGAGAAAGTTGTTAGGATTTGTAGAAAAAATTACTTGGCCTCAAATCACTATTGTGCTGTGCTCGCATTTTATAGATATAGATCAACAAGGACCTCTAGTAAGAGGAATAGAGAAGAAATGCATCAACAAATTTTGCTTTTATGTAGAGCCAAGAAATCTTTGCAGTTAATCGGCCCTGGTGGAAAAAAATGTCAGAAGGTATTGATGGAGAAAAACAATTGGGACTCTTCTGAAACCTACATCATGTGAGGACCCTTTTGTAGTGTGGATGGACATTGTGGACATGAAGTGGCGCTGTGGGTGTTATAGAAGACAATTGTCTAGTAATTCTGTACCTTGTACTAACATAGAAATGTAATAAGGATTGTGATTATAAACCATGATGCATAGAAGGAAAATAACTAGTTAATGTTCTGCTAACACAGAAAAAATGACACGGGTGCACTGTGAACATAGTGTAAAAACAATGGTGCACCTTGGGGTGAGGGGAACTTAAAAAAAAAACATGCATAGCAAAAATAGGTCAGAGGGAAACAATGAGATCAGAGGAAAGGTATAAGAATAAAAATTGAGACATGGAATTAGGGAAGTAGAAGAAGAATAAAGATGTAAAGAAGCTTGGGCTAAAAAACTTTGTGTGTCTGTCTGTGTGTCTGTGTGTCTTTTCAGCCGACGCCGATCACCTTTTGGTAGTCCCACTGAATGCCAAGGCTGGTCCTCGGCAAAGAGTGCTGGTTCTACTCAGTGTTTTGGATGCCAATGGACTACAACCCTCTTGACAAGGTTGCCAATGAATTAATTTGCAGCTAGAAGGCCCTTACCAAGAGTCATGATTCATCAAACAGTCCCTTCTCTTTTAATCCATGCCCCTATGAAATAATATTGTTTAAAATTAAGACATCCAAATAATAAAGAACAGGTTTCAAAGGGGGAAAAGGTCCTTTTACAATGGAGAATGCCAGTGGATACACCTTTACCCTGTGAACAAATTTAGCATCACCAAGACTGGAACAAATACTTGTATGTATTCTGAAATGATGAACTGAAAGGACACAATATCACTTAAGTAGTATTCCTGTCAAAACGTATAAACTGAATCTAATCATGGGGGAATAATAGGACAAACTTGGCCAATATACATCAAAAGTATCAGTGTCAGGAAAAACAAAGGCTGAGGAACCATTCCAAATTAAAGGAGATTAAAGAGACATGACAACTTAATGTCATGTGTAGAAGGATTCCTGTAGAAGGAAAAAAAATTACTCTAAAGAATATATTTGGAAAAATTAGAGAAAGTTAAATATAGACTGCTTATTAGATAATAAGATTGCATGAATATCAAATTCCTGAATGTGTTTATGTACTATAGGCTATATAGGAGAATGTGCTTATTCTTAGAAGATAAATGCTTAAGTATTTGAGAATGAAATGTCATTGTTTTTCACAGGGTTTTCCACAGAAACAGAACAAACAGGATATATGTATAAAGAGATTTCTAATAAGGAATTGGCTCATGGGTGCTGACAAGTCCAGACTCCTTAGGACAGCTGCAAGGTGGAAACTCTAAGGTGATGCTGATGTACTTAGTCTGAATTGCCCTGGGGAGGCTGGCAGGTTGGAAATTCTGGCAAGATCCAATGTTGATGAACAAATGTCTCTTCTGATTCTGAAATCCTCCGTTCTAGCACTTAGGATCTCCAAATGATTGGATGAGGAGACTCCCCACATTGCTGACAATAATCTCCTTCGTTGATCACAGATGCAATCAACTGATTATAGATGCCAAATCTCATCTAAAAATATCCTCACATCAACAAGGAGGCCAATGCTTGACCAATCAACTAGATACCATAAATTAGCCAAGTTGAGGAATTCCAGAAAGAGAGCAATGAAGAAGGCAGGCAGGGCTCAATGTCTCACAAAAACAATGGAAAAAGTGCCAAAAGCTGTCCAAGGGACCTGCTTTGGAGGTCAGCAGACCAGGACACACTGTGCAACTCCCAGGACTACCAGGGACAAAAAGGCAAAGAATCCAAACAACAAACATGAGTTAACAATCCACCACAGCAGCCTTAAAACATTAAGCCTGGATAAAACCCTTGACTCACTGTAGCCAACTGAGAGGGGAACAGTCATCTTCCTCTCTGTCAGCTATTATAAGGTAAGAGATAGGATGAGATGGAGGGCTTCTCTTCAGTGAATTCGACCAGCAGAGCCCACTTTGAATCTCGGCTTTGGCTAAACCAGAAACACGGGAAAGTGTTGAATGAAAGAAACAGTCCTGGAAATGTACATCAAATAGTGCCATCTGCTGGCCAGCCAGAAAACTACAAGGAGAAAAACTGCTTTTAGGTCTCTCTTTACCCCACCTCTGGGAGAAAATCTGTGCCCATTAATGAGTCCCTGGTCCAATTTTGATAACTTAAGGTGGATAATTTTAAAGACTTAGACTAAGATGAACCAAGAACCAAAGAAGAGCTATGAAAAAAGAAAAATACTAGGCAAGACAGAGAAACTGGCCATCAGGGTAAATTCACCAACATATTCAAATGCCTAGAAACCAGCAAAAAATTATAAGCCATACTAGTAAACAGGAAGGGATGGCCCAGCCATAGGAACAAACCACATATCCTGGCGAGATAGAGGATTTAAGACAACTAATCAATGATAATTACACAAATCTACTAAATCAATTCAAAGAATTGAAGGAAAACATGACTAAAGAGATAAATGATATTAAGACACTGGGTGAGCATAAAGAACAATTTGAAATCCTGTAATGAAAGGAATAGAGTTTATGGGAATGAAAGACATGATGGATAAGATTAAAAATACATTAGAGGGGAATGGATATGGCTCAAACAGTTGGGTGCCTGCCTCCCACATAGAAGGTCCCAGGTTTGGTTTCCGATGCCTCCTAAAGAAGACGAGCAGATGCAATGAGCTGATGCAACAAGCAGACACAATGAGCAGGGAACAGATGTGGCTCAAATGGTTGGGCACCTGCCTTCCACATAAGATGTCCTGGATTTGGTTCCTGGTGCGTCTTAAAGAAGATGAGCAGACAATGAGTGGACACGATAAACAGAGACAATGAGCAGACACAATGAGCAGAGACAACAAGCAGACAGATAGGGTGCCATCTCAGGAGAGGAAATACATGAGAGGGGAGAAGATACAGCTAAAGTGGTTGAGCACCTGCTTCCCATGTAAGAGGTCCAAGTTCGGTCCCCAATACCTCCTAAACACAAACAAACAAACAAACAACAACAACAACAACAACAAACCCAACTCTCATTGCAGTAACGGATGCAGCTCAGTGGTTGAGCACCTGCTCCCCAGGGTTAAGGTTCTGAGTTCAATGCCTGGTCCTCCTAAAAAAAAAAAATTAGAAGCACATAGCAGCGGATTTGAATTGCTCTAAGACAGAATTAGTGATTTCAAGGACAGAATATTCAAACTGGAAAAGACAGAACAGAAGGAAAAAAGAATGGAAAAAATGGAACTGGGTCTCAGGGAATTGAATTACAATGCAAAATGCACAAACATACACATTATTGGTGCCCTAGATGGAGAAGACACTGGAAAAGAGGTAGAAAGAATATTTGAGGAAATAATGACTGTAAACTTGCCAACCCTTACGAAAGACATAAATATCAATATCCAAGAAAGGCAATGCATCCCAAATAGAATAAATCCAAATAGACCTACTCCAAGACACCTGCTATTCAGAATGATAAATATCAGAGATAAAGAGAGGACTCTGAAAACAGCAAGAGAAAAGCAAAGCATCACAAACAAAGGAACCTCAATAAGAATAAGTGCCAATCTCTCATCAGAGGTGAAAAGAAAGTGGTATGATGTATTTAAGGTACTGAAAAACTGCCAGCTAAGAATTCTATATCTGGAAAAACTGTCCTTAAAAAATGAGGGTGAAGACTAGTAAGACAAGGGAATCTCTTCTCCAGAAAAATAGCTAGAGGACGGGCTAAAACAGCCTCGAAAAAGATCTTCTAAGGTTTGGACAGCAGGTGAAGGCTGTACACCACCCCGAGGAGAGAAGGACAAAAGAGGGAAATCGTGACTACAGAACCATGAGTTGGAACCAGCGATGGCTGCTGCTGCTGGCACCCTATCCCCCCACCCCCAAAAGACTCTTCAGAATTCTCTGGCCTCTGGGCCTGTGTCTACAGACAAAGGGGGCTCCATGGATCTACCACCCCAGGAAAGGGGAGAGACAGGGACACAGCCTAAGGTTGACTCAGCTTCTGACCCATAAATTTGGTCTGCTGTGCCCCATGAGCCCTTCCAGGCCAGGCGAGATCACACAGTGGTTTGCCCTGGGAGCCTGCGAAGGACTGGAGAAACCCGACCCTCACAATCTCCCTCTCTTCTAGCCTGGACTAATTGTTGAGGACTCCACAGGAAAGAGGAGAGAGAGGGACACAGCCTAAGGCTGACTCAGCTTTTGACTCACAAATTTGGCCTGCTGTGTTCCAAGGGCCCTTCCAGGCCTTAGGACTGCACCATTGTCTTGGAGCCTGCAATGGGCTAAAGATATACAACCCTACCAATCTCCTTCTCTACTAACAGGGACTGATTGTTGAGGACTCAGAGGGGAATGGAAATACTTCCTAGCCGGGGAAAAGGGAGGGGGCTGCCAAAGAAGGCTGGAGAACAATCTCAGAGAAAGTTTGAATTACAAGGCTCCTAGCCTTCAGGCAGGAAGCTCTATTACATTGATCTAGTCTGTGTTGCAACAAATACACTCCGACCAGGCACTGAATTGAGAGCAGCCAAAGAGTGCCATCTCCTGGCAGACCAAGTAAGTGCACACAAGAAAATTAAAAATAAGTAAGAGAGGCTTTTTCTGGCCTCTGTAGCCTCCCTGCCCAAGGCCCTAAGAAGTGACTCTACAACCAATTACTGGGTCCAGTGCCTAGTTTTGAGCAACCAGCAGGACAATCCTAACAATCCAGGTTGAGCCAAAAATAAAAGAGCTGTGGTAACTCACAGCCTCCTGCCACTAAATCCCTATAAAAGAGAAAGAGAGTGAGCATCTGAGTGAACTACATCCTAACCAGATGACTAAACACCAGCAAAAAATTATGAGCCATACTAAGAAAACGGAAGACATGGCCCAAGAAAAGAAATACAACAAAGTCCCAGAAGAGATGCAGAATTTGAGAGAACTAATCAGCGAGATGAGTACAAATTTTCAAAATCAAATTAATGAGTTGAAAGACAATATAGTTAAAGAGATAAATGAGATCAAGAAAACATTGAGGGAACACAAAGAAGAATTTGAAATCCTGAACTTGAAAGTAACAGAGTTCATGGGAATGAAAGACACAATAGGTGAGATCAAAAACACATTTGAGGCATACAACAGCAGACTCAAAATGATAGAAGAAAGAATAAGTGATACCAAAGACAGAACAGCTAAAATTAAAGAGAGAAAAGAACAGAGAGAGAAGAGAATGGAAAAAATTGAGCAGGAGCTCAGAGTTGAATGACAACACAAAACGCAAAAACATACGTGTCATGGGAGTTCCAGACGGAGAAGAAAAGAGAAAAGGAGTAGAAAGAGTATTTGAGGAAATAATAGCTGAAAATTTCCCAACTCTCACAAAAGAAATGAATTTCCATGTCCAAGAAGCACACCGTACCCAATCAGAATAAATCCAAATAGACCTATGCCAAGACACATACCACTCAGAATGTCAAATATCAAAGGTAAAGAGAAAATTCTCAGAGCTGCAAGAGAGAAGCAAACAATCATGTACAAGGGACATCCAGTAAGATGTAGTGCAGATTTCTCTTCAGAAACCATGGAGGCAAGAAGACAGTGGTATGATACAATCAGGAAACTGAAAGAGAAAAACTGCCAGCCAAGAATTCTTTATCCAGCAAAACTGTCCTTCAAATATGAATGTGAGTATAAAATATTCACAAACAAACAGATACTAAGAATCTGCAAAAAAGAATCCACCTTTACAGGAGATATTAAAGGAAGCCTTAGAGCTGGAAAGAAAAAGACAGGAGAGAGACGCTTGGAGGAGAGTATAGAAGAAAGAATAGCAGAAAGGATAACCAAAAGAATATGAAAACCAAAGAATAAAATGGAGGAAGTAAATAGTGCATTTACAGTAATACTATTGAATGTGAATGGATTAAACTCCCCAATCAAAAGATACAGGCTGATAGAATGGATAAAAAAACATGAAATATCCATATGCTGCTTACAAGAATCTCACCTTAGACCCAGGGATACAAACCAGCTGAAAGTGAAACGTTGGAAAAAGATACTCCTCACAAAAAGAGCATCAGACTAAACAGACTTTAAATGCAAAAAAGTAATAAGAGACACAGAAGGCCATTATATTTTAATTAAAGGGATGATCCACCAGGAAGATATAATAGTCATAAATATCTATGTACCTAACTAGGGTGCCCCAAAATATATGAGACAAACTCTGGCAAAACTGAAGGGAGAAACAGACATTTCTACAATAATCACTGGAGACTTCAATACCGCACTCACATCATTAAAACAACTAGACAGAAGATCAACAAGGAAACAGAACATCAACAATATGATAAACCAGTTAGACCTAACAGACCTATACTGAACACTGCATCCAAACTCGGCAGGTTATACATTATTCTCAAGTGCCCATGGATCTTTCTTCAGGACAGACCACATATTAGGTCACAAGGCAGCTCTTAATAAATAAATAAAGACTGAAATTATACTAAGCACCTTCTCAGATCATAATGGAATTAAACTAGAAATCAATAATAGGAAAAAAGTAAATTTGCAAATGTGTGGAGACTGAACAACACACTCCTAAATATTCAGTGGGTAAATGAAGAAATTGCAAGTGAAATCAGTAAATATACTGAGACAAATGAAAATGAAAACACAACATTATCAGAACTTATGGGATACAGCAAAGGCAGTCTTCAGAGGGAAATTTATAGCCCTGAATGCCTATATTAAAAAACAAGAAATAGCTAAATTCAAAGATTTAACTGAACAACTAGAGAAACTAGAAAAAGAACAGCAAACCAATCCCAAGGCAAGCAGAAGGAGAGAAATAATAAAGATTAGAGGAGAAATAAATGAAAATGAGAACAGAAAAACAATAGAGGAAATCAACAAAACCAAAAGCTGGTTCTTTGAGATCAGCAAAATTGACAAACCCCTAGCTAGACAACAAAGAAAAAAAGAGAGATGATGCAAATAAATACAATCAGAAATGAAAGGGGGGAAGTTACAAATGACCCCACAGAAATAAAAAGAATCATAAGAGGATATTATGAGACACTATATGCCAACAAACTAGACAACCTAGGTGAAATGGACAAATTTCTAGAAACGCACAACCAATCTACACTGACGCTACAAGAAATACAAGAACTTAACAAACCAATCACATTTAAGGAGATTGAATCCGACATCAAAAATCTCTCAGCAAAGAAAAGTCCAGGACCAGTTGGCTTCACAGGTGAATTCTACCATGCATTTTGAAAAGAATTAACACCAATCCTGCATAAACTCTGCCAAAAAATTGAAGAGGAGGGAAAATTACCCAATACATTTTATGAAGCCAACATCACCCTAATACCAAAGCCAGATAAAGATACTACAAGAAAAGAAAATTACAGACCAATCCCTATAATGAACATAGATGCAAAAATTCTCAACAAAATACTTGCAAATCGAATCCAACAGCATATCAAAAGACTTATACATCACGACCAAGTGGGATTTATTCCTAGTATGCAAGGCTGGTTTAACATAAGAAAATCAATCAATGTAATACACCACATTAAAAAATTGAGGGAAAAAACCCACATGATCACCTCAATCAATGCAGAAAAGGCCTTCAACAAAATCCAGCATCCTTTTTTGATAAAAACACTTCAAAAGATAGGAATAGAAGGAAAATTCCTCAATGTGATAAAAGGCATATATGAAAAACCCACAGCCAACATCATACCCAATGGGGAAAGGTTGAAAGCTTTCCCTCTAAGATTGGGAACAAGACAAGGATGCCCACTGTCACCACTGTTATTCAATATTGTACTAGAAGTTCTAGCTAGGGCAATTAGACAAGAAAAAAAAAATTAAAGGCATCCAAATAGGAAAAGAGGGAGTAAAACTCTCACAGTTTGTGGATGACATGATCCTGTACTTAGAAAATCCTGAAGTATCCATGACAAAGCTACTTGAGCTAATAAATGAGTTCAACAAAATGGCAGGATACAAGATCAACACACACAAATCAGTAATATTTTTGTACACTAGTACTGAACAACCTGAGGAGGAAATCAGGGTAAAAATTCCATTTTGAATAGAAACAAAAAGACTCAAATACCTAGGAGTTAATTTAACCAAAGAAGTACAGGACCTATATGCAGAAATCTATAAAACAATGCTAAAAGAAATTTTGAAAGACCTAAACAAATGGAAAGACATTACGTGTTCATGGATTGGAAGAATAAACATCGTGAAGATTTCAATCTTACCCAAACTGATTTATAGATTCAATGCAATACCAATCAAAATCCCAACAGCTTATTTTACAGAATCAGAGAAGGCAATTACCAAATTCATCTGGAAGGGTAAGTGCACCTGAATAGCCAAAAGCATTCTAAATAAGAGAGACATGGGAGAAATTTCACTGCCTGACCTTGAAACATATTACAAAGCTACAGTGGTCAAAACAGCATGGTACTGGCATAAAGATAGACACATCGATCAGTGGAATACAATTGAGAACCCAGAAATAAACCCTCACCTATACAGTCAACTGGTTTTTGACAAACCTACCAAGTCCATGCTAATGGGAAAAAAGTCTCTTCAACAAATGGTGTTGGGTGAACTGGTTATCTATAACCAAAAGAATGAAAGAGTACCCCTATCTCAACCCTATACAAGAATCGACTCAAAATGGATCAAAGATCTAAATATAAAAGCCAGGACCATAAAACTACTAGAAGAAAATATAGGGAAACATCTTCAAGACCTTGGAGTAGGTGGTGGTTTCTGGGACCTTACACCCAAAGCACATGCAAAAACAGAAAAGATAGATAAATGGGACCTCCTCAAAATTAAACACTTTTGCACCTCACAGGACTTTGTCAAAAAGGTGATATGGCAGCCAACTCAATGGGAAAAAATATTTGGAAATCACATAGGTGATAAAGGTTTAATATCTATGATATATAAAGAGATGTTACAACTCAACAATAAAAAGACAAATGACCCAATCAAAAAATGGGCAAAAGACTTGAATAGACATTTCTTCAAAGAAGAAATACATGAAGAAATGCTCAACATCACTCATGATTAGGGAAATGCAAATCAAAACTACAATGAGATATCATTTCACACCTATCAGAATGGCCAGTATTAAAAAGACAGAGAACTAAAAGTGTTGGAGAAGATGTGGAGGGATAGGAAAAGTTATTCACTATTGGAGGGAATGCAGAATGGTAGAGCCACTGTGGAGGACTGTTTGGTAGTTCCTAAAGAAGTTGAATATAGACTTGCCACGTGACCCGGCAATACCATTACTGGGTATATACCCAGAAGAACTGAGAGCAGTGACACAAACAGACATCTGCACACCGAAGTTCATAGCAACATTATTCACTATTGCCAAAAGTTGGAAACAACCCAGGTGTTCATCAACAGATGAATGGATAAACTGTGGTCTATTCACACAACGGAATATTATGCAGCTGTAAGAAGAAATGAAGTCGTAAAGCATATGACAATATGGATGAACCTGGAGGACATTATGTTGAGCATATACTGTATGAATGTGTTACTATGAACCAAATATATTGTGTAACATATTGTTTGATTCAAAATAATTTTATATGTATCCAGTACATTTAATGGAGAAATGTATATATTAATTCATCTGTGTTTACTTTTTAGTTTTTAATTGTTTATATTTTAAATTATTAAATGTACAAAACAAAGTAAAAAAAAAATGAGGGTGAGTTTAAAGTCTTCATAGACAAACAAAAACTGAGAGAGTATGTTACCAAAAGACCAGAATGACAACAGATACTAATGGGAGTGCTGCAGCCTGAAACAAAAAAACAACAAGGGTAAGAGACTTGGAGAAGGGTGTAGAAATGAAGATTATTAGCAAGAGTAAAAATAGGATAGAAAGACAATCATAAGATATGACAACAGAAAGTCAAAGAATAAAATGGACAAAGTAAATAACGCCTTTACAGTAATAACATTGAATATAAATGGCTTGAACTCCCCAATCAAAAGAGACAGACTGATGGAATGGATAAAAAAAATATGAGCCATCTATATACTATCTACAAAAGACGTACCTCAGACATAAGGACACTACTAGGTTGAAAGTGAAAGGCTGGAAAAAGATATTCCACACAATAAACTAGAGATAAAAACAGAATAGCAGCTACGTATGGCAGAGGAAGCATAGAGAGACTGAGAGATGACGAAGTTTTTTTTTTATTATTATTATTATTGGATTAATGAAAATGCTCTAATAATCACTGAAGTGATGAATGCACAACTATGTGATTACAACAAATACCACTGATTGGACACTCTGGATGGAGTTATAATTTATTAATACATATCAATAAAATTGATTTTATTAAAAAATCTTAATCTAAGATTAAAAAAAACTTAGCCAAGTTGACATAAATTATCACAGTCATGATATCTGTAAATTATTTTCACAGGATTCACATACATATATGTATGTGTGTGTGCAGAGGGAAAAAACAACAAATGTGACAAAACGTTTACAATTGGTGAATCTAGGTAAAATGTACTCAGGGTACACTGTATTATTCTTGCATTTTTTGGTAGGTTTGGAACTTTTCAGAATAAAAAGGTGAGACAATATTGAGAATTGAATGAAATAATGGATATAAAGAGCTTTGTGGATGACAACATAATACCAAAGATCTAAGATTACTTATTACTAATATTAAAGCTAATTCTTCATCTCAGCATTGAGTAGTAACCTTTTCTTTCATTAAGCCCTGTAATCTCTGCCTTCACTGGAGTGTTTAGTCTATTCACATTTAATATCATATTGATATGGTCGGCAAAAGTGAATGTAAGGATGTTGAAATTTGTAGTAGCCCACTGGAATCTTTGTTTAGGGACAGGAACTATCTGAAGTAAGAGCTGCAAGAGGTTAATGTAAGAAAAAATGCAAAGATCCATAACTAAGTTGTTCTGCTTAACATGGTGCATGAGACTGTCTACTCATCTAGGCAAAAGTTAATCTACCAAGGTTCATGATATAAGATATAACAATGAATTAAGAATATGTTGGAGAGATAGACATAGATACACATAGATGAACAATATATTGTGTCTAACTACCCCCAAAAAAACAAATATACATATATGTATAAACACACGTACCAGTTCTCTCTTTTTTATTTCCTTGAAGGGCTACAAGTAATTGTTCAAAAGGAGTACATATTCCAAAGTTTTGTACAGAATAATATTTTGCAGCCAGAGCAAAGCCTTCCACACTCACCAGCTTCTTGGAAGTCTCACAAAATATTTTGGGAAAATCAGTAAGACCTGAAAAAATCAGGATAGGAAGAAAAATTTTAGTGGTAATGAAATAATAGCTATTTTGCTAGAGGTAATAAAACAATAAATGAAAAATACCAGATATCATAGCAAAATACAGTTTCATTTTGATATGAACTTTGGCACTATCTCTCCAGAGATTGCATTTTTATTTGCTATTTAAATGATTACCTATTTGTAGCACCCTGTTTTCTCTTAATATTGGAAACAATTGTATATTTAAATTCCAAATTTTAAAAATTTAGCATTTTTTTGTCGTTCCAAGAGCCAAAAAAAAAAAAAAAGTTTAAGAATCTTGCTAAACAGTAAAGTGGACATTAAATTTATGAACTCTACTGGATTATCTATAACTGTGAATTTATCATAAAACAGTTCTTGCATTTTTTGGACCATGTAGAATTGTTGTCTACTGAGATGCACATATGTTCAATGCATTGTCATAATGGGTACCAAAACTAATTGATTTATATTAAAGTGAAAAAAGCTCATTTTCTTCCCATAGTCAATTTTAAACTAGACAGTCTATAAAATTCAGTATAATAATTGTTGATAATTTCCAAATGCTCATCCATTTAAAATAGTATGGTTTACTGTCTTACTGTTCACAAACATCTGGTACCCCTCTCTGTGTGAGGATTGTACACCCCTGTTGTGGCCAACAGGTGTGGTCACATCTTGCAAAAGCAAAGTAAGCCATTTCCAGGTGGAAATTTAAGTATCAGAAGCTTCACTATTCTTTTTTCTCCAACTCTGCAATTATAGAAGCATGTGTCAAGATGGAACCTCCCTCAGCTTGGGTACCTAAATGACTATGACAAAGACAGAACTCCTGGCAACCTACAATGGAGATGCAGCATATATAAAAAATAGAGTTTTTAGGCTTATTATTAAAGCATAATCCTGCCCATTCTAATGAATACACATAAGCAAACTGACAGATTTGCTTTTCATTTGTTAAATCTCCTCTTTCTATGAACATTTTAAAGGCATGTTAATTTATTTACAAGGGTAAAAAAAAGGCATGTTAATTTGTCAGTAATGGTTCAAGAAACTCTTGGTGGAGAAGTACAGTTAAGTCCATTCTTTAAAAATTATTTTTAATAATTTAAAAAAAAACACATCTAGTGATTAAATGAATTAAGTAAAATGTTCACCTTTCAAATGCATGCTTCTACAAGAAAAAACATACTATATACTATGGAGTCTACTCTAGCATAACTGATCCTCCACAGTTACTTACGAAATTATAAAAATCCACTTAACACAAAACATAATGATGCTGCCTGACCAAAACTAAAAGCAAGATAACTGACAAATACTGAAGGAATTCCAAATAAAAACTACATGTTAAGGCTAGTATCTAGTAAGTTGTTGGTGGTAATGTTTACCAAATTCATCAATAAGAATAAAATAATAGGGGCCGACTGGATAGCCCAGTGGATAGGGCGTCGGCATACCACATGGGAGGCCCGGGTTCGGTTCCCGGGGACCTCTCCTAGCGGGCAGACCGCCTTGAGAATGG
>PVKH010003831.1:0-24289 GCA_004027955.1 Chaetophractus vellerosus
ACCTGCCCTGCCCGTGGCGGCTTTTGCCTGTCCGTGGCAGCTTTTTGCCCTGCCCACGGCGGCTTCGGCCCGCCCATGGCGGCTTGCCATTCTCAAGGCGGTCTGCCCGCTAGGAGAGGTCCCCGGGAACCGAACCCAGGGCCTCCCATGTGGTTTCCCAGCGAGCTCTTTATCCACTGAGCTATCTAGCCGGGCCCTTTGTTTTTGTTTTAGGAGTACTGGGGAATGAACCCAGGACCTTGTACATGGGAAGCAGATGCTCAACCACTGAGCTACATCTGCTCTTAACCCAGTTTTTTTTTTGGAAGACAGTAATCAGTTTTCTTCCTCATAGAAGATTTTAATCAGTGGAACAGTTTCTGGTTGTTCCCTCAAGGCCGTATTGGCTCATCACAGATAGACACTGCTTCCCTGCAGACTTCGTGCCTTGTGGAGAGTATTCATCCCCAGCCAGTTCAGACACTAGATATTCACATGTTAATAGTACCATTTGGGGAATGCTCAGCACTCTGCAAAGCACTTCATATAATATTGCTTTTCACCCTCATAGTATCGCTATTAGATTATTTTTCAAATTTTACACATGAAGAATTTAAGCATACAGCTTGCCCAAAATCACAGAGACTTTAAGTTTTGAAACCACTACTGTCTCATCTCAAATTGAGTTCTTCAGAACCCTAGAAGCCACTGTGGAAAAAGTATGATAGAATTTTAGTACCGTAAACAGGCTTTAGTCATTAATGTGAGAGACTTAGAAGAAATGCTTAGAGTGGGCTGTTATGTGTGCCTACATGAATTTTGTAGTAACTGGTATTCTTGGGTTTTGTCCTACTTAATATACATTAATCCAGGATTTGTTCTTTTAGGAGTTTCACAGTCTTTAGGAGAGTGACCAGCAACTTTAATGTTTGCACTATGGTGTATCTGAGGGCAGGCAGTTGTATAGATTATTAGGCAATCCAGAATCCTTACCTCTACCACAGTAGCTGTACTTTTGTCTATTTTACATACTGGTTTTTCTGATTTAGATTCTTAGGTTAAGTGGATCTGCTGCTAACAACAACAACAAAAAGAGCAGAGCAGTTGTAGCTCAGCAGTTGAGCACCTGCTTTGCATGTACTAGGTCCCAGGTTCAATCCCCAATCCCTCTTAAAAAGGGGTAGGGGGGAGGGTTGAGAAGCACTTGCAAAGTTGAAGTATAGCTAAAATAACAAAAAAATGTATTATACCATTTCCCCCTCGGAGAAGGAGAATCTACAGTTTATATTACAGGATCTTGCAGATTATTAGTAAAATTGCTGATACTTATTTTAAAAGATGTTTATTTTCTTGGTAACTGAATAGCAACCATACTATTGATATGGATGGAATGTGAGAATAAAGTCTTAGGATTTTTCAAGTATTAAAAAATTCTTACAGTTGAAATAATAATTAAATTCATTGACATTTCTTTGTAAAAAGTATTTGATGTAGACTATGCTGATAAACCTCAAGATAATTTTAACAGCAAAGCTCATTGGTTGTGCTTTCAATAGTTAAAAGTTTACTCTTCTTTTTAAAATGTTCAGGGAGATGAAGAAGCAAATCTTGGTCTGCCCATTAGTCCCTTCATGGATCGTTCTTCTCCTCAACTAGCGAAACTCCAAGAATCTTTTATCACCCACATAGTGGGTCCCCTGTGTAACTCCTATGATGCTGCTGGTTTGCTACCTGGCCAGTGGATTGAAGCAGAAGAGGATGGTGATACTGAAAGTGGTGATGAGGAAGAAGATGGTGAAGAATTAGATACAGATGATGAGGAAATGGAAGACAATCTAAATCATAGTAAGAATACATGGATACTGTAATTTCTTTAGTGTTACTAACTGAAAATGTCCATTTAATTTGGATTTGGATCTCTGTTTCTAAGATACAGATTTAGTAGTCATATTTTGAGTAACTGCTGTGTGCTGGTTAGTGTGCTAATGCTGACACACAGCAAGCATTCTTATCACATCTCATTTAAAGTAGTATTTCTTGAGGTGCTGCGCTCTAGCCAGCACTGCTCAACATGCTCCACCTCTCCACGGTGTCATCACATCAGAACATATGTGAGGTGAGTAGGTCCTAGTAGCTAGCTCTCCTTCACCTTATCTCCTCCTGCCAGGCAGCTGAAGAGCACAACCTCCAAAGCAGCCTGCAAATCTGCCCTTACATAGACTTAGGAAATGGATCAAAACAGTGAGAAGAAAAGGAAAAACACATTCCTTGAGTCTAACTAGAGAACTAAGTTTTGTGGTATTATGGATTACCAAACTGTGGCAGCAAATACAAATGGAAAATGAAAAGGAAATATTTGTTGCTTTTGCAATTGTGAATGAAATCAGTTATTTGCTCTTTATTTTTAAGTAGAATTTAAATTATGTCTAGCTAGATTTTTTTTTGTTTTCCAAGCATACTATAGATCAGAACAGCTATGGTGATTACAACGATTTTCCCTCAACACACACACACTTTGTATTCAGAATTAGTATAGCAAACAATATTAAGCCATTACCATTTGAGTGTCAACTTGGAAAGGTTGACTGGCTTTTAACAATTATTTATATTCACCAAAATTTTGGCAATTGTGTTTGATTCAATACCTTAAAAAATTCTAAACAAGCTGTTTTTCAAATTTGCATTATTATTCATCATTTGAAATTTCAGCACCATCTTCCCCTTGCCCCACCTCAGCATCCTCTAATCCCCTTCTCTGTTTTATTTTTACCCATAACACTTAACACCAGCTAACACACTAATATTTTCCTTTTTTATTTGCTTGTCTAAGTCTTTCCACTAGAATGTGAGCTCCGTAAGTGCATAGTTTATTTTCATTTTACTGTTTTCTTCTCTAACCTTAGTGGTTAGATAAGTACCTGGAATATGGTAGGTACTCAGATATTTGTTGAATGAATGATTGAATCATATTGCTATGATTAAGAATATATGTGTTTTAAATTTCACAGAACCACAAAGAAGGAAAGGCAGACGACGAATATTTTGTCAGCTAATGCACCACCTCACCGAAAACCACAAGATATGGAAGGAAATTGTAGAAGAAGAAGAAAAACGTAAAGCTGATGGGAATAAACTGCAGGTGGAGAATTCCTCCCTACCTCAAGTAGATGAGATTCAGGTCATTGAAGAAGCAGATGAAGAGGAAGAGCGACAGTTTGAATAAGAAAGGGCATACTGAAGAAGCCCTGAGGGATGTACCCAGTGTCAGAAATCAGTGCCTAGTTTTCACTGTGCTGACTTTTAACTGCCCATTCCCACATGGGCAGGCCTTAATACTGTGAGAGGATCCTTGCTGTGCCGGCAGTTTCCCATTCCTAGGCACTTTCACCACATAAACTAGAAAATTATTCTTAGACCTTGGCTTGAGTTGATCCATGTTGCAAAACCCATACTTAATGCCTTCACTGGTGTATAAATACTTTGCCATAATGCTGCTTTGCTAAATAGTGAGCTCTTATTTTTCATGAGGGTAGCTATAACTAAAAAGGACTTAAATGACTTAATACAGTTTTCAAAGTGGCCAGAACTTTTTGCTTTTATGAGAACAGGATTCATCTTATATTTCCACATGTGTCTTTTATGTATGTGAATGTTTTGAAAAAAGAAAAAGAAAAAGTCTGTGCCTATTTAGAAAGGAAACCATTGCTGCCTTTCCGCGGGATCTTTGCTCAATGCAATACACTGTTCAGTGCTGCTCTCCTAGCTGTGTATCCAGGAAGGACTGAGTGACCTTTGTTATATTTAACAAAATCCAGGTGCATCAATTTCTGATGCTTTTTACTGTTGTGTATGATCTACTATTTGTGTTTTATTTCCACTCAGAGTATTCAGGTTTGCCATGGACATCAGAAGTCTGAATTCCTGTCTTAATTGACTTTATGTTTCATGGTAGAATTTTAAAGCTGTTTAGGTTTAACAATGAAGGAATTTTATTCTTTAATCAAAACTTCTTATTTTTACTTTTGCTCAGGATTAGTGTTTTTAAACATATAGTTAAAATAAACACAGCACAGATTTGTCAGAAGAAAAAATTTTGTCCTAATACTGTGTTAAACTTTTATGAAATAAGCATCATTTTCTCTCTTCTTAAATACGTTTGAGGTAATTAATGCCAAGGAAAATAAGATATGTCTTTTGCATTAATGAAAAACCAAAAGATAAAAAACAAAAAAAATATACTGAGCCCTGAAGTACACACATATTGAATGAATAATTGGAACATGGAGTTAATTTTAGATCCATATTTTGTATGTCATGTGTTTAGTTACTATAAAATTGACTGTCACCTTTTTTAAATTTCCCTCTGACTCAAGATTATATGACTGAAATGACGTATGACTACTCAATACTTCTAGAGTCCAACTGCAAGTCTTATTTCTGAGATGAAGTAAATGGTGGGACTACTTTATTTTTTATATAACAAATCTAAATATTTTAGCAAATAATTTCACACAAAAGCACATCATTAAATAACCACAATTAAGAAGATTATTCCAAAGAAAATGGGCCATATTTACAATGTTTATAAACTTGATAGGTATGTACTTTAGTGAAAATATTTAATGATATAAAGAGCTACCAAAATGATAGCAAGATGGTAGACTAATATTTTCCATTATTCTTGGAAACCATATCAGAATAAACTGTTTTTGGATCTGTGCAGCTTTTGTTGACAGTGAAAATTAATTTCCCAAGGTAATTCCTTTGAAGTATGATATTGGCAAGCAGTTTCTCACATATCTAGAACATTGGCTTAATCTGAAAGATATCAAAGATCAATGGAAGTGCTGGAATTTTTTATCCTACATATTATCATAATATTTAATGAATCACTAAGCTTTACTTATTAGATACATTGAGTGCCAAGCTCGTTCTTGCCACTCACACTATCATTGCCTCATCATGTGTAAACCAGTCCCACCATATATTGAGTAATAAAATTTTAACTGGTAATTTATTGAGTTTGCACTTATAATGTATCTATCTCATGCTTATATTTCTTTTAGAGTATATTTTTCATACTCATAAGTGTATTTCTGCTATTGTTTCCTCTACTTCAGAATACATATAAGTGTATGTGTTTAAATTCACATAGGTGCATGTATGCACCATGAGACTCAATCAAATTTCTCCACTTTCTATTTTGTTGAAATTTTGTTTTGGGGATTTTTTAGGATATATTTTTATTTTCTCAAAATAAGTACATTTTTATTCTATTAAAAATACCATTCCTGGGAATTCATTTTTAAATAATTTAAAATTACTAAATTGTGAAGTTAAGGATATAACCCTTGCTAAATAATTAATGTACATCAAAAATAGCCCAAAGAAACACCGAAAGTTATCCTTGCTGAAACTTTTAAATTCATAATTGTAAGAAATGAATGTAAGAGTACATCAAATATATATACTGCTATTAAGTGGACTTTTACCTGAAAATTGCCATAAGTCATCACAGATCCTATTTTGGTTGCTACTGAATCAAATTAATTTTTTGTTTGTTTTGTTTTGTTTGAGATTTTAAATTCATTTAATTTTTCTCATTAAAATGTATTTGAAGTATATCACTCATACATAAAACATACATAGACAGTAAGTGTATAGTAAAAGTTGTGAACTTACAAAACAAACATGCATAACATCCTACAGGGCTCTCATACCTCACCCTACCATCAATACCTTTCATTGTTGTGAAACATTTTTAACAAATGATGAAAGAACATCCTCAAAATATTACTACTAACCAAAGAATCTTACATTTGGTATATTTTCTTCCCAGACAACCCTATTTTTTTATGTCATTCATACATGAACATAAAGAATAAGTATCTAGTAAATGTTGTGAACCTACACAGCAAACATGTATAACATCATACAAGGGTCCTGTACATCACCCACCACCAACACCTTGCATTGCTGAGAGACATTTATTACAAATTATGAAAGAATATCATCAAAATCTTACTAACTATAGTCAATATTTTACATTTGGTGTATTTTTCCTCCAACCCACTCTATTATTTTTTAAAAATATATTTATATTACAGAAGGTGTGACCTTACGAAACAATCATGCACATGTGCAGAATTCCCATACAACACTCCTCCATCAACACACCACATGGCGGTGGAACATTTGTTACAGATTGTGAGATAATATCATCAGACTATTACCACTAACCATGGTCCACAGCATACATTTGGCATACTTTTTCCATATCCCCCCCCCCATTCAACACAGTACATCTTTGGCATAGATGCATGACTACTACAGTGTTGCTGTTAACCACAGTCCATAAATCCCCACAACTGTATTTTTCCTAAGCTTCTCCACATTCCTACCACCCTGAAATAGTGACATACATCTGCTCTAGCTTACAGAACACTCTTGCATCTGTACCATCAACCACAATTCTCATCCACCTCTGAGTTTACTGTGACATTCAGTCCCTAGATTATTCTCTAGCTTTCTTTCATTTCATTTCCAACCACATTCCCATTTATAAACCAGCTGTTACTCACTATAATGTGTTACCATCAACTCTATACATTTCCACATTTTTACAGTAAAGTTAATTAAAACTTCTCCATACATTAAGCATCAGTAGTCCCTCTCAGCCCTCCTCTTACCTCCTTTAAGAATCCACCACCTACTACCAGGTCATGAAGATATTTTCCTCAATTTTCTTCTAGAAGCTTTATAGTTTTTGTTTTTATATTTAGGTGTTTGATCCATTTTGAGTTAATTTTTGTATAAGGTGTGAGATAGGGGTCCCCTTTCCTTCTTTTGGCTATGGATATCCAGTTCTCTCAGCACCATTTGTTGAATGGACTGTTCTGCCTGAGCTGGGTGGATTTGACAGGCTTGTCAAAAATCACTTGACCATAGCTGTGAGGGTCTGTTTCTGAACCATCAATTTGGTTCCATTGGTCTATGTGTCTGTCTTTATGCCACTACCCTGCAGTTTTTACCATGGTAGCTAGGTAGTTTATGTTTTAAAGTCCGGAAGTGAGAGTGCTTCAACTTTGCTTTTCCTTTTTAAGATGTTTCTGGCTATTCCAGACTCCTTACCATTCCAAATAAAGTTGATAATTGTGTTTTCCATTTATTTAAAAATTGTTGGTGGAATTTTTATTGAGATTGCATTGAATCTGTATATCAATTTGGGTAGAATTGACATATTAATGATATTTAGTCTTCCAATCCATGAGCATGGAATGTTCTTCCAATTATTTAGGTCATTTTTTATTTCTTTTAACAATGCATTGTAGTTTTCTGAATACAAGTGCTTTACATCCTTGGTTAAGTTTATTCCTAAATATTTGATTCTTTTAGTTGCTATTGTAAATGGAATTTTTTTCCTGACTTCCTCCTCAGATTGTGCATTACTATTGTCGTGTAAAGTCTATTTCATTTGATATAAGTATAGCTACTCTGTTTTTTGTTTTTGTTTTGGTTTTGGTTTTGGTTACTACATGCATAGAATATCATTTTCCAGCCTTTCACTTTCAATCTACTGGTTTGGGTCTAAGGTAAATCTCTTGCACACAGCATATAGATGGCTCATGTTTTCTTATCCATTATGCCAGTCTATGTCTTTTGATTGGGGAGTTTAATCCATTAACATTCAATGTTATTACTGTAAAGGCACTTCTTATTTCACCCATTTTGATGTTTGGGCTTTATCTGTCATATTTTATTTTCATTACTCTTTTGACTTTTAGGTTTTTTCCTACTGATATAATCTTCATTTCTAGACTCTCTCTCCTGTCTTTTCTTTTCAGACTGTACCACACCCTTTAGTATTTCCTGCAAGGCCAGGCTCTTTATTATAAACTCTCTTAGTTTCTGTTTATCTGTGAATACTCTAAACCCTCCCTCATTTTTGAAAGACAATCTTGCCAGATACAAGATTCTTGGAATATTTTAAATATATCATGCCACTGTCTTCTTGCCTCCATGGTTTCTGATGAGAAATCAGCATTTAATCTTATTGGGTATCCCTTATATGTTATGCATTGGTTTTCTCTTGCTGCTCTCAGTATTCTTTCTTGTCTTTGGCATTTGACATTCTAATTATTATGTGTCTCAGAGATGGTCTATTTGGATTTATTTGGATGGGAGTACATTGTGCTTCTTGGACACATATCTATGTCCTTCAATAGAGTTGGGAATTTTTCTACCATTATTCCTTCAAATATTCCTTCTGCCCCTTTTCCCTTCTCTTCTTATTCTGGGACACCCATGACATATATGTTTGCCCATCTCTTGATGTCATTAAGTTCCCTGAGACCTTGTTCAATTTTTTCCATTCTTTTCTTCATTTGTTCTTTTGTATGTTCGCTTTTGGATGCCTTGTCTTCAAGCTCATCAGTCCTTTCTTCTCCCTCCTCAAATCTGCTGTTATGACTCTAGTGTATTTTTAATTTCATTTATTGCACCTTTAATTCCCATAAGGTCTGCTATTTTTCTATGTATGCATTCAAATTCTTCTTTGTGCTCATCCAGTGTCTTCTTAATCTCTTTAGCCATCTCATTGAATTTATTAAGGAGATTTGTTTGAACATCTATGGTTAGTTGTCTCAACTCCTTCATGTCATCTGGAGGCTTATCTTATTCCTTTAACTGGGGCATATCTTCCTAATTTTTTTGGTATGGATTGTAGATTTTTGTTGGTGTCTTGGCATCTGGCTTACTAGATGTATTTATTCTGGGTGCAGTTTCTCTCTTTAGGGCTTTCTTGCCCTTTCCCCCTTGCTGGTTGTGTAGTAGGAGCCTTGGATGTAGTTGGTGCTGTAAGCTGTGGATGCTTAAGCTAATCTCATTGCCCCAGGGACCGATGAAGCTTCTCCCACCTTTCTCCTTTGCCAGGGGTAGGGACAGAGCCACAGCCATGTGTAATAACCCAAGTCATGCAGGCCTAGACTGTAGTTGCCCAGAAAGACCGATGAAGGTATGCCCTTCCTCCCCTGCCTGGGGCAGGGATGGAACTGCATGTGTGGGCAGCAATCTATGCCATGCGGGTCCAAAATGACTGCAGTTGCCCTGGTAGACTTCCGACTATTCAGTCTGTGCCAGCTGAATATACCTGCAGTTACCCAGAGAAGCTTGTGCTGGACCTCCAGCTTCCTCCCTGCCAGAGGTGGGGCTGAAACCTAGGCTATGATTGTAGTCCGATCTGGGTGGAAAGAAGCCAGTCCCTATCATCACTGTGATTTCCAATCAGCGCAACCTCCCCTCATGCCGAGGGCGGAGTCAAAATGGCAGCTATCAGCATTTATGACTTGACAAGTTCAAGTTTTTAGGATTATACTTAACCAGCTGAATTTAATGAGTACAATTGGTAAATTTTTAACCTCTTTGTGAAATATGCTTATATACAGAAAAGTGCACCAAACATATATACATAAAAATAAAAGAAAGCAAATACCATTATAAAACTAGCTATCAAGAAGCCCTCCACATGCCCCTTTCCAATCATAATCCTCTCCCTTCCCTCTAGATATAACCACTAGCCTGATTTAACTTTATATGAAAATGTCTTTCACTTTCTGGAGTGAAAGTTATCAAGGCTAAGTTGACAACTATTTTCTTTCAGCACTTTGAAAATATTATGCCATTGTCTTCTGGCTTGCATTGTCTCTATTGTGAAGTCAGCTTTAAGTCTTACTGATGCTTCTTTGAAATTATTTTCTTTATATTTATCCTTTATGACATTCAAAGGACTTCAATATCCAGCTTGACATCTTTCATCAATTTTGAAAAACTCTCAGCCATTATCTCCTCAAATATTGCTTCTGCCCCATCCTTTTACTCCTCTCCCTCTGGGTCTTCAAGTACACAGATGCTAGACCTTTTAATTGTATCTCGTATGTTTGTCAAACTCTTTTCTGTATTTTTCATCCTTTTGTGTCTCTGTGATTAACTCTAGGTGGGCTCTACACTAATTCATTTCAGTTAAGCCTAATTTGCTATAAAACCCATTCACTAAGTTCTTATATTCAGTTAGTTCTTGTTCATTTCAGTTCTAGAATTTCCATTTGGTTTCCTTTTATAGTTTTCAATTCTCTGATGAATTTCTCAATCTTGTCTTTTATTTCCTTGACCATTACCCTAGGTTCTTAGAAGCAGAGCCTGAGATAGGGATTCTTGTACAAGAGATTTAGTGAGGGAATGCTTTTGGGTTAAACCCTGTAAATTGGTGAAGGAAGCAGGATAGGGAAAGGGATATGTGTAGCTTATGTACCTCTGGATTAGTTACTGTTTGCTGGGGGTGGGGATCTGGGGTTGGTTAAGGATAACCTCCTAGGGAACTCCATGAAAGGTGACTCAATTGAGGCCTATTAACTGAGGCCAATTTTCTGGAAAAGGGTATCAGCAGCTAGCACCCATAGTGGCTGGGAGTGTGTTTGTGTTGGGGGTGGAGGAGCTGGGAGTGGAGTGGGTGAATCTACCTAGTAAAGAGAATCTGGATAAAGCACTAAAAGTGTCTACTACAAACATATTAAGTATGGCTATTGTACAGTTTGTATCTGATAACTCTGGATCTCATGAAGGTACCTTTCTATTGTCTGTTGTTTCTCTTGGTTTCAGTCATAATATCTTCTCATATGTTAATTATTACTGATTGAGTGCCAACATTATATATGAAAAATTGAAGAAATATTTGAGACCTAGGATTTTATCCTCCTCAAGAGAGGATTTATAGTTGCTTCTGGCAGGCTGCAGAGGCATTAGCATTCGTAATTCTGGATTGCTTTTAATTCAACCAGAATTGAGGAGATGCAAAACTGGGCTTCAATTACTGTGAAGCCCACTGTTTCATTTTTCCTCCTAGGGTAAAGCCTGTCTTAGTTTGCCAGGGTTGCTATGACAGATACCACACACTGGCTGGCTTAACAACAGGAATTTATTGGCTCATGATTTCAGAGGGCAGAAGTACACAATTAAGACATCCACAAGTCGATACTTTCTCACCAAAATCTGTAAGCATTCTGGTGATAGCTTGTCACAATCCCTGGGGTTCCTTGGCTTGCATCTCTGCCTCCTGTTGCATGGCGATCTCTTTCTCTCTGTGTCTGTTCTTCTGGTTTCCACTGACTTCCAGCTTCTGGCTCCTTCCTGTGGCTTTCTCTGAAGTCTGTGTCCAAATTTCTTCCACTTATAAAGGACTCCAGTAATATGCATTAAGACCCACCCTAATTCAGTTGGGCCATGTACCTAAATATGATCTTAGGTCTTACCCACAAATGAATCCACACTTTAACTGGTAATATTTTTTTCAATGGGTTGTATTTACAAATGGGTTCACACCCACAGGAATGTGAATTAAGATTAAGAACATTTCTTTTTAGGGGGTACATAATTCAAACTACCACATATCCTATTAGGGTCCCTCTAAAGGCCCTATTCTCCAATATTTCTCCCCTAATCCTATGAGTCTGTCAACTCAGCTGCATAACTTCTTAGCCTTTCCATTGCCTTTTCCAGAATTGGTTGACAACTGTAGAGGATAATAAGTGTGACATTCCAGTCTCACTTCTCCATGTTTCAAACTTCTTTTATATCTTAGGCCCATAATTCTTTTTTGACTCATCTGATGTCTTAAAACAAATTGCTGTATTCCATACATCTTTCTAGTTGTTGTCATTGGGAGTTTATCCAAATTAGTCTGCCGTTATTATAAGTGGAACACCACATTACAAATTTTATGATGGTTTTTTTGCTTTTCTTTAGTTTTATCATCTATGTATGCATTTCTCTAAATACCATAGCTTAGTTTCAACTGTTTCAAACTTTATATTTATGGAATCTTATAATACATATTTTGTATGTTCGGCTTCCTTGACTCCACATTACATTTTTGAGATTCATCCATGTAGTTCATTAATTTCTTTTCTGAATTAACGAATATAGCACATTTACCCATTCTACTGTTAATACATATTTGAGTCATTTCTAGTTGTTGGTTATTGAACATAATATTGCTGTAAAAATTCTTATTCATGTCTGGGGGAAATGTACAAATAGATCTCTAGAGTATATCCCCAAGAGTGAAATGGATAGTGTTATATAAATGAGCCAAAGATGGCCTCTGTGTGTGGCCTTGTGTGTTTACTTCTTCAAAGCAGCCTGAGTCAATTAAAAAAAGCACAGGCTGGTGCCAAACTCAAATCCTTACACATCCAAATATTTGAAAAATAGCCCAAACAAGTAAATTTTAGCCATTTAAAGTTAATCTGCTTTGCATAACTCCACAAAACTTTTCCCAGTGTCTGTTCTCAATTTGACAAGACCCTGCACTTATATAAGGCCCCAAGCCACTTTGGCACCTCAGAGCTCTTTGGCCCAGAGACTCCTTGCCATGCTGACAGCACCATCGCCTAGAAATTTAAAACACCCTCCTTCCTTTCTCATCTTTCCCAGGAGTTTGGGGAGTTTTCCCTTGCCCTGCTTCCTTTCTGGTGGCTGTCTCACACTGGCCTCTGGAAAGTTTCTTGTTGCAAGGGTCTTACCTTCTCATGCAAACCTGTCAGTGTTGCCCCCAATAAATAGTTTGCATGTTAGTGCCTGTATTAGTCAGCCAAAGGGGTGCTGATGCAAAATACCAGAAATCAGTTGGTCTTTATAATGGGTATTTATTTGGGGTAGAAGTCCACAGTTACCAGGCCATAAAGCATAAGTTTCTTCCCTCACCAAAGTCCATTGCCACATGTTGGAGCAAGACAGCCGCCAATGTTTGCCAGGGTCCAGGCTTCTTGGGTTCCTCTCTTCCCAGGGCTGCGTTTCTGTCCGGGCTCAGCTCCTCTGTTTCCTCCACAAGGTCAGTTGTAGACTATGAGGCTCTCTAGGCTTTGCTTCTCTCCACAAGACCAGCTGTGAACTCTCAGGCGAATGACTCGTCTCTATCCCCGGGCCTTCTCTCCTTCCTCACCAGAACTCCAACATCAAAACTGCTCCAATACTGTTCTTTGCCATAGCTTTTATATTTGATTCCCTACTCACCAATGGATGGGGCTCAAAGCCCTACTGATGTGGCCCAGTTAATGCCTTAATCATAACTTAATCATGCCCAGATTAGCAGACCATTTTACAAGCATAATCCAATATCGATTTTTGTAATTCATAATCACATCAAACTGCCAAACTACCACACTGCCCTCTGATGGTCAAATCTATTTCTTATTCAAGTCTGAAATCTCCACATTTGAACTCAGTACAGATGGATCATAGGTATCTTCAATGCACCTAGATAATGCCAAACTGTTTTCAAAAGTGGTGCCAATTTACAGTCTTAATCGCATTTTTGCTTTGCAAATATCCTCTCCCTGTTATGTGGCTTTTCTTTTTTGCTCTCAGTGATATTTTTTGATGAACAGATTATCTTAATTATAATATTGTACAATATATCAATCATTGTATTCATGGCACCTGCTTTATGTGTCCTGTTTCAACAATATTTTAGAACCTGAGACAATGAAGATATTATTCCATATAATATTCTGAAAGCTTTATTGTCTTGCCTTTAATATTCAGATTTACAATCCAGTGGAATTTATTTTCATATATATTGTGAGCTGGGATTAAGTTTTATGTTTAACATCTAGCTATCAATTATCTCAGCACAATATATATTTAAAAGATCCTCTTTCCACACAGATAAACAGTTCAATCTTGGCCATAAGCAATATAAGTGGATCTGTTTCTGGGCTTTTTAATGTATTTCATTAGTTAGTGTTTCCTTAAAGAAATACATACCTTTTTAATTACTTCAGCTATAAGTCTTGATATTTGGTAGAATAAGTCCTCCCATCTTATTCTTCTTGGAAGAATACTTCTTCTAGAAGTGTTTTAATGTTTTATCTTTTGTACATTCTTGTTATGTTTATTTCTTATATTTTTATTAATATTGAAAAATGGTACTTTCTCTTCATACATTTTCTATTGGTTACTATATAGTGATTTTTAAAATATTTTGTATTTTAATTTTATATCCCATTACATTACTGAATTATCTTACCTTACTGAATTACCTTTCTTTCTATTGATGCTCATATACCTCCCACCATGCCTAAAATACCTTTGAAGTACAAATTAATTTGGGTTCTAATTACTTCTTTAATTCTCTATGGCACTGGGCTGGTACCTGACAAGAAGGGAGCTGGCAAATGGAAGCAAAGCAAAGTCCCTCAGGAAAGAAGCAAGTTAAGAGTCAAGAAGACATAGGGGGAACCTGGTGCCAGACAAGAGGCCGAAAAGTCCAGCACAGCCTAGGGCATCCTTGGTGCTTCTTAGTAATTTATGCAAGAACTATCACTTGCACTTTTGTTTTCCTTGACTGAGGATTTTACCTTAGAAATCAAAGAAACTTGAAAAAAAATCATAGCTAATGATTGGCATTGCTTTAGTCCAGTTTAAAAAGACAGGTCTCTGCTCATTTGATGCTGCAACCTGTGTACATACGCGCGCGCGCGCGTGCGCACACCCACACACACCGAATAAACAAGGTTCAGTGGTGAGGCAAGCAGACATACAGCCTTGCTCCCCAAAACCTCTATGCACATTCAGCGTCTTTCAGCACAGATGAGATAGGGCTGGGGTTGCAATGTCATGCCTAACCTGGGACTGAGATTCGGAATTAGTTCATGTGGAAAATGCAAGTGAAACTGTTGAAGTAATGCTGTAAAAAACAAGAACATTTCCATCCGAGCCAGCTGTTCTCCGAGACAATGTCTTCTCCCTAAACAGAAGAAACACATATAATACTTTTTAAAAACTCATAGTATTCACCAAAATTAATATCTACTAATATGCTATTCAGGAAATCTGGAATTTAAGAAAAGTTAGAGGAAGTCATGATTATTAAAAGATTCTTTTAAATCCCAGAGAATGGAAATTAGCACTCCAATCCCCAGAACTCTCCATTTTCAGCTCTTAGACTCCTGTAATCTATTAGTTCTGTCCACTTTCCTTGCATTTTGAAACAGAGGCTAAAATATTCCATCAAAGATGTAATCTGATGTGTGATGTTTTATTCTATTAATCTAAAATAAGCTCATTTCACTTCAACTGATGAAATGTGTACTCTTCCTCAACAAAGAAGCCTTTTCTAAACCATTTTTCATGGGTTTTGTGATTTGTGTACTTTTTTCCAGCAGAAGGAATATTTTCCTAGTTGGAGATGAGGGAGATTAACTTGGAGATGGGAGAGCTAGATTCTAGTTTTATTTCAAAATAATGTACCATTTCTCTTCTGAGTCTCATTTTCTTAAGCTACCTGTAACTGAATTCTAGCTCCCCAAATTTTCTATACAAGCAAAATAGTTTCAAAAGCCAGAGCTTCTCAACAGTTTATTTCTAATTATTAAATTAAGGCTTGTTTATTTTGAGTAGAAAGAGGTGATATTACCTCTAATTAAAATATTCTTTCCTATAAGAATCAATGCTGTGTTTTCAGAATTAGAATATATTATTCTAGTGTGGGAGGGGAAGGGGGTGAGGTATATGGGAATCTCCTATATTTTTGATGTAACATTTATGTAATATAAAGCTTCTTTAAAAATAAAAAGTAAAAAAAAAAAAACCAAAAGAATACATTATTCTACAGCAGGATGCTGTACGTGATGAATCATCATTATATTAATACTTTATTCTAAACGTACACCCCTGTGTAAGTGCTCTTACCTAGGGAAAAAGGAACCAAAGCTTCCTTCTTGGCAAAACATCCACTGCTGTCTAGAAATCGCTCAGGATAGAATAATTCTGGATCTCTCCAGTACTTTTCATCAAAGTGTACAGAATAAAGATTTGTAATTACTGTTGTGCCTTTAGGAATGGAATAACCACGTACAACTGTATCTTCAGAAGTTGCATGGAAAATCCCTAATGGAACTATATTACAGAATCTTAAAACTTCATGCAAAACTGCCTCCGTATAAGGCATTTTGCATTTGTCGTCCCAAGAAGGCCTCCCATTGGGGCCTATAATTAAATCAATCTCTTTCTGAACTTGTCCTGTCAGAGAAAAAGTATTCAAGTTATTATACAATCCTTAAGTTATATATAAAGTAATTTCCCTTTGAGATAACATATAGAATAACCTATAAAAAAACCAACAGAGTATGGGCACACCTAGATTGAAATTTTTCATTATTTGGAAGTTCTATTTAAATATATGCCATATATATATTTTGTATGACCTGTAGCCAATGTTTCAAGTAATATTGGGGGGGCACTTAAAGTAATAAAAATAAAAATTAAACAAAATTAAACCTGGAATTGGATCAATATCCCCCTCAAGCAGGAAAAAAGTGAAGTGTAAAATTTATATTCAAAAAACAAGGTTCAGGTCCCAGCTCTGCCACTTCCAGTGGTTGACCCTGGGCCAGCTAGGCACTCAGCCTTTCCCCTCATTTATAAAATAGGCATAATAGACCTATCTCAGAGGTTTGTTACATGAATTGAGAAGAGATTTGAAAATTCTTTGTAACTAGTAAATATTTCTCTTCTTATTGGCTAGTACAGGAGCACCCAAATAAAATGCTTAATACTTGGCCAAAGACGCTACATGGATTTGCCCGACATGTAAAGACAGACCACACCCTGTGATCAAGAGAAGTCTCACCTTGAATGTTAGGATAAAGAGCCATGAGAAGAACTGCCCACCGTAGCACATTGGTTGTAGTTTCAGTTCCAGCAATGATGAGTTCACCCACGGAGAAAATTAGGTTTTCTTTAGAGAAAGTAGATGATGGGTCATTTTTACCTTGATCCATCTCATCTAAATAAGCATCAACAAAATGCTGAGGTAATTGAGGCTTTCTGTTGACTGAAACTTTTTCAATAAGCCTGGAGAGAAAATCATAGACCACAGCTGCATTTCTAAATAGCTGTTGATGTTTTCCAAAAGGTAAGATGCCAATCCATGGAAAGGCATTATACAGGAAGACAGAGGCACTGGCAGCCAGTTCCACATTTTCACTAAATAAATCAATCATGTGCTGAAAATCAGTGTCTTCATAAGAGAATCGTTCTCCAAAAATGATCAAATTGGTTATGTTTGAAACAGCATTTGTTATTAATTGTTTAAGATTGAAAGGTCTACCTTTGTATGTTTCAATAGCATCAATTAAATACTTGGTTTCTTCTAAGATTTTAGATTCAAAAGACTTTTGGCCATATCCAAAATAGCGAAAGCTGTTTACAGCTAGTCTTCTGTGATCAACCCATCCTCGGCCATACTTGGAATTGAGTAAGCCTGAAAGAAAAAGACATTAAAAATATTTTATAATTCCTACTTCCCTGTATTTAACAGCTGAAAATAATATGGAGTAAAAAAAAAATGGTTAATCATTCCTCTCCAAATTGTATTTCTAGAAAACTAGACCCAGTAATTAAGCCCCATTCTCTGTTATTCATCAGCCACAGAATAAAACTCATCTATTTCTCATCTGGGCCCTGGCAGTAAAACCTATAATCAGTCTTGTGTAATTCAACCTTGGTGAACTAGGCCTGGGTGACTTTATTAGTCAAAGTTCACAGAATCGTATAAACCTAATTTACAAAAGACAAATTACTGCATATTCTGTGGGTAAAATTTTATCTTGGACTAAACAAAGATCTTAAAATCATCCTTCTAGGACTAGAAATTATCTGCTTATAAGAGACTGTATTTTAGAATACAAATTTCCTCTTACTAAAGGCATATGATACTTAACAATGTTACTCTGGAAGAGGCAAAGGTAACCTGAAATGTGTGTTTAGTGGAAATACTCAATTCAAAAAGAAGGAAAAAGTGAAGCTCAAGCTCTTCTTTTGCTTTGATATTGTTTGCCTTAAAATTTCAAAGTCTCCATAGTACACTCTGCAGTTCTGATGTGGCTACTATGGAAATTTTTTCCTTTAAATTGACTATCAAGGAAAAACAATATCTTCTGTGCATATATTTATATAGCATGCACTTTACTTGAAATTTCATTCATCACTGGTACACAAAAAAATTTAACATACTTTTGTGTGCATGACATGCATATATAATTTACATTCCAACAACTTTTATGCAGCAATTTTTGAACTTATTAAAAATAATACCATATGTGTGGCACTTTGAATCTGTATGTACCCCAGAAAAAAACACGTTCTTAAATCTAATCCATTTCTGTGAGTGTAAACCCATTGTAAGGCTACTTCAGTTAAGGTGTAACCCACCTCATTCAGGATGGGACTTAATCCTATTACTGGAGTCCTTTATAAACAGAATGAATTCAAAGAGAGAGAGACAGAGAGAGAAAATAAGCCACGGAAGCAAGAAGCCCAAAGCAACAAAATCCAGAAGAGAAGGGAGAGACCAGCAGACGCTGCCATGTGGTTTGCCATGTGGCAGAAGAGCCAAGGATTGCTAGCAGCCTGTCTTTGGAAAGAAAGCATTGCCTTGATAATGCCTTGATTTGAACATTTTCCTGACCACTGCCAGCCTGGACTAAAAGGGACAGAAAAGGGAAAGACTGAAGAAAAATCACTTCAAGGGCAGAACCATGGAACCTGAGGTCTAGATCTAAGACAATTTCTTGGGTCAAAAGAGTGGGCCCACTTGTGTGTGGAAAGGTTGAGTCTGCCCCATTGCTTGGAGAGGGCAGGCCCTCTGTCCTGTTGTTTGGGAAGAATGCTACCAATCAGTTTTCTCAGATGCCTAGGGGATTGCAGACAGTCTGGCTACCACCCAGACACTTGAAGAGGGTAAAGCCTCACCTCTGTGTTTGGGGACAGCATGGCCACTGCACAAGCACTTGGAAGGGGTAGGGCTGCCACTTCATCAGGACCAGAGGACAAAAAATCTTTCCATAGATGACTCTCAGACCTTGAAATCTAATGGAGTATGCCCTGCAGGCGTTTAGAATTTTGGAGGACCCATGACCCCTGTTTTCCTTTCAATTTCTCCCTTCTGGAATGGGAATGTTTATCCTATGCCTGCACCTACTTGGCATATTGGAAGCAGATAACATGTTCTCTAAGTTTCACACATCCACAGATAGAGGGGAATTGTGTCCCAGGAAAGATGACACCCATTTTGATGAGACTTTGCACTAAGGCTTTTGTGATATTTTGATGGAATTAATGTATTTTGTATGTGGAAAGAACATGTCTTTTTGGGGTCCAAAGGGTGGAGTGTGGTGGTTTGAAGCTATATGTACCCCCAGAAAAACATGCTCTTAAATCTAATCCATTTCTGTGGGTATAAACTGTGGTTAATAAATTCCCATTGTTTAAGCCAACCCATTTTATGGTATTTGCTGGAGCAACCTAGGAAACTAAAATACAGGGTGAGGGCCAAATCAAGAAAAAGGCAAGTTAAAAGCTGTAGGATCTCGTGGTGCCCTGACTGGCCCCTCCCCCATTACTCTGCAGAGCCAGCCCTTAATCCCAGTGCTGGTCCTCGGTCCTGGTTCCATCCAGGGAGCCTGTATGTCTGGCCCAATCTGTTCAGTGGTGGCCTGAGAGACTGGTCCAACACTCATAACAAGCTTGCCATCTTAGAACTTGTCCTGCATGTAGAAGGCAGCTCACCCAGTTCTCCTATAGAATTCTATGGGAAAGCAGTTAAGTCAGGGCTGCCTGGGGCAAGGGACTGCTGGTTGTATGATATACAATGCAGTGTTTAGAACTGTGAGAAAATTCTTTCCTGAGAAGAGGGGAAATCATATCTGTGTCAAAAGGGGAATTCCTAGGGCCACACATGCATGCCTAAGACAAGACTTATGCACAGAAAGGATCAGGAAGGCCCCTATGGCTCAGCCTCTACTTATTTTTTAAACTCATTATATGGATAAGCTCTGAAAAAGAACACTCACACAGGTCAATCTGCAAAGACTGGGGAAAGTGTTTTCCTTCTTCACTACATTTATTTGTTAGCTTCTGGTATTCAAGGTAATCTCTGTCATAACACTAACTAGATATAACTTGTGGGACAGTCTAGATTCCAGCAATAACACAGTAAAATATCAAAATGTTCAGGTTTCAAAAAAAGTTACAAAACAAAAAGAAACAGGAAGCTATGGCCTAGGTAAAGGAAAAGATTAAAGCATTAGAAACCATCCACAAGAAGGATCAGAACTGGGACATACCAGACAAAGACTTTAAGAAATAGTCCTAAAGATGCTCAAAGAGCTAAAGGAGAACATGAACAAAGAACTGAAGGCAATCAGGAAAACAAAGAGACTATCAACAGACAGACTGAAATTATGAAAAAGAATTAAACAGAGCTGAAGACCACAGTCACAGAAATTTAAAATTCCTTAGAGGGGTTCAACAGCAGATTGGAGGTGGCAGAAGAAAGAATCAGTGAACTTGAAGGTAAGATGTGTGAAATCTTCCAGTCTTGGGAACAGAAAGAGGAAAGAAAAAAAGTGAAGAGTCTGAGGAACCAGTGGAACACCATCAAGAAAACCAATATATGCACTGTGAGAGTCCCAGAAGGAGAAGGAAGAAAGGGGCAGAAAGCATATTCAAAGAAACAATGGCTGAAAATGTCCCAAATTTCTAAAAAAACACGAATACACACATCAAGCTGCTCAATGAATCCAAACAGGAGAAACCCAAAGAGACCCAGGCCATAGCATATTATAACCAAACCGCTGAATGCCAAAGATAAAGAGCATTCTTAAATCCACAAGAGAGAGACAAAGTGTCACATACAGGGAGCTCCAATGAGTGCCAATTTCACATCAGAAACCTTGAAGGCAAGAAGTCAGTGGGATGGCATATTTAAAGTGCTGAAAGCAAAAATTTGCTAACAAAGAATTCTATATCAAACAAGTAGGAGAGTGAAATTAAGACATTCCCAGATAAACAAAAGCTGAGGGAGTTAGTCACCACTAGACTAGCCCTACAAGAAGTGCTGAAAAGAATTCTGCAGATTGAATAAAGGACAATAGACAGATCAAAGCTGCAAGAAGAAATAAATATCTCCAATAAGAGTAATGATATGGGGAAATACAAAACAAAAATACAATAGTACTGGCATCTATAACTATACTCTTTACTTCTTATAGGATCTAAAAGGCAAATGCATAAACTGTAATGATAAATCAAAGGTTTTAAACTCATAATGTGTAAATGTGTAATCTGTGACAAGAACCACATAAAGGTGGGGTGAAGAAGGGGTAAAGAAGGGGTATAGGAACATAGTTTGTATACACTATTGAAGTTTAAGTTGGTATCAAGGCAAATGAGATTGTTATAGATTTAGGATGTTAAACTTAAGCCCCATGGTAACTACAAAGAAAATATCAGCGAATATGCAAGTTTACAGAGACAGAAAGTAGAGTACAGGTTGCCAGGGAATAGGGCAGAGGGAAGAGGGAATTAATGCATAATGGGTGTAGGGTTTCTGTTTGGGGAGATGGGAAAGTTTTAGTGATGGCAGGTGGTGAAGGTACTGCAACGTTGTGAATGTCATTAATCCCACTGAATGTTACACTTGATAGTAGTTGGGATGGGAAAGTTTATGTTGTGTATATGTTCCCACAAATTTTCTTTTAAAAGAGCAAGAAAATAAAGGGACAACGAAAATTAAATGCAAGATGTGATCCTGAATATGGGAGGAGAAAAGGCTCAAAAGGACATTATTGAGGCATATGAAAAATACTGAAATACAGAATACAAGTTTTATAACAATATTATATTTATTGAACTTGATAATACACTTGAGGTATTTACATAAGTAAATATACTTGTTCTTAGAAAATATACATTTTTAAGTTGATGAACATTTAGGTTCTTTCTAGGTTTTGGCTATCATGAATTGATCTGCTGTGAACAGGTGATCAACTCTGTCAAATGTGAAAAGTATTTATGTGCACATTTGTTTTGATTTCTCTACAGTAAATATCTGGGACAGGAATTGCTGGGTCATATGGAAAGTGTATGTTTAAATTTATAAGATTTTGGCAAATTGTTTTTTTGCAAGGTGTTAAACAACTTTGCATTCCCACCAGCAATGCATATTAGTTCCAGTTGTTCCACATCTATAATTACTAGCCTACCTGCATATTTTCCCCCATAAATAACTTTGTTTTCTTTCCTGTTACCATGGAAGGTGACAAGTTCTGATTCCATATGGAGAGGACATGGAAGCTTGTGTTTGAGAACCTCCCAGACTGCGTCATATGCATCTCTTCTTTTGGCTTCTTATTTGTATCCTTCTCCTATAATAAAATTATAATCACAAGTATAGTGCTTCCAGTAAATTACTGAACCCAAGAGGGTTGCAGGAACCCCAAATTTGTAGCCAGGTGGTCAGAAATGCAGGTACCTAGGCCCCCAAACTTGTGACTAGAGCCTGCAGGGCAATCTTGTGGAGGATGGCCCTAACTGCGAAGAGTCTGGCCTAACTCCGGGGAGTCAGAGTCAGAATTGAATTGACAGAGTTACTGCAGTATTTTCAGTTGTTGCCAGAAGCTATTGTGAAAGTTGGTACAAGTTTTGATATCTTTATACCTCCACATTGCCAAACCCAATGGTCAATTCTCAGCCCTCACTTACGTGACATATCAGCATTTGACAGAGTTGATCAGTCCCTCTCTCTCAAAACACTTTTTCTCAACATGGTTTCTGGGACACTAGAAGTTCTGGTTTTTCTCTTAGTTCTTCTCTTATCTCACTAGCTGTGCCTTCTCAGTCTTCTGTGCTGGTTTCTCATCATCAAACTGGCTCAGTTTCTAAATGTATCTTCTCTATTCATACATATGTCCTTTTTTAATTTCAATCAGTCTCTTGGCTTTAAGTTCTGTCTATACGGTGACACGTTCTAAACTGTTATCTCCAGCTCAACCATCAACCTGAACTCCAGACTCAATTATCCAACCACCTATACAACATCTCCACTTGGATGTCTAATAGCTAACTCAGACTTAAAATATTCCAGATTGAATACCTAATTCTATAATTCCTGGTCATTTGGCAGACTCCCCCATTTTACGAAGTGACAACAACACTTTTCCACTTGCTCAGGTGAAAAATCTTAAGAGTCATTCTTGACTTTTTTCCTTGCACAATCTATAACCAATCCATTAGCAAATCCTATTGATTCTGCCTTCATAGTATAAAGGATCTGACCACCTTTCTAACCACCTCTACTGCTATCACCTCAGTTCAAATCCAAGTCAAAATAACCTCTTGCCTAAGAAATCACAATAGCTCTGAACTGGTCTCCTTGCTTCTCCACATAATCTATTCTCCATACAGCAAACTGAGTGATTCTGTAAAAATATAAGTCAGAACATGACACTCCTATGCTCAACATCCTCTAATGGCTCCACATTTCACTCATAGTAAAAGCCAAGGTCTCTCAGCGGCTGAAAACAGCTTACATGATCTCTACCATCCCCTCCTGTTACCTCTTTGACCTCATTCCTGTTTTCTCTCTTACTCACTCTATACCTATTAACTTGTCTTTCCTAGAGCTTCCACCGAAGGGCTTTTGTACTTGTCTCTGTCTGGAATCCTCTTTCCCCAGATATCTACTTGGCTTGCTCCGTATAGCCTTTGGATTTCTATTCAAGTATCATCTCGATCAGGGTATAAACATAGCAACAATATTCTCTCCATTTTCTGACCCTCCCTATTTCCTTCACTCTGCTTTATTTCCCTCCATAATTCATGTCATCATCTGACCAATGTTTTTTAGTTTATTTTTGCTTATTTCTCTCTCACTATAAGGTTCAAGGTAAAAACTTTGTTTTGTTCATAACTGTATCTCCAATATTGAGCACCTAACACTAATAATACTTCAGAAGTATTTATTGAATGAAAATACTTCTTCCAAGTAATAGTTATTATTACAACAAAGTGTCTATCTTAGTAATTATGTCTTCTTTGTGAATTTTTATTTACGATAGGCTGTAAACTCCACATTAAAAATCATCTGTCTTGTTCACTGTGATTTTCCTATAATCCCTAACCCAAAGTAGAGACTCAATAAATATTGCTGTATAAATTTTAAAATTTGACTAGAGATCATTCTCACCCTAAAAAGCTGGTTTGATAGCTAAAAATATTGTTCAATAAACAAAACCAAGGCTTATAAGCATAAAGTCATTCCACATTTTCATAGTCTCAGAACTAGAAGAGACCTTACAGTTTATATAGAATCTAGTCAGCCTTCCTAAGTTTGAATTCTTTTTGCAATATCCCCACAAACTGGTCATTTGGACTAAAGCTAGGCAGGGTTCCCACAGGTTCCCAGAACCCTCTA
>PVKH010003832.1:0-24292 GCA_004027955.1 Chaetophractus vellerosus
AATGGCATTTGCCCTATTTCTAACCTCTTCACCTCTCAGGTTTTTTGTTGTAAATCTGGTGACAAGAACAGCACTAAATAAACTAAAATAAACTCTAGGGTTATGTAAAGCATCAAGGAAAAAAATGCAAGTAACGGGTTAAATCAGGCCATTACATAGTAAGCTCTTAATAAGTGTTAGCAATTTTGAAAATAGTTATTGAAGCAAATATGCTCTCGAATACTGCCATGTTATACATGTGTGAGGTTGTATTATCTACTCCCTGACATGGTTCTCCCACAAAAGTAAAACGATCGGGCAGAAGAAAAGAGGGGTGTTTTTCTATCAAAATGGAAACAGACTGAAATAGCTCTTCAGGGAGTTTCCTTTGAAGGGAAGGCACCCAGGCTATGTAGATGTGAATGAAGGAAGCTGATATTTCAGTGTATACACGGTGGGGAGAGAGTTATTATCAATGGGTTTTCTCCATCAGCACTAATGCTTCCTCCAATCTAAAACCAATTATTCATTTATTTGTTCAATAAACATCCATGGAACAATGATGTAATATGTGTCAGGCACTGTTATAGTTGAGAGAGATAGAAAGATGAAGAAGGCTTCACCTCTGCCTTCGAAGGGTTTACAGACTAGTTGAGGAGGATGGGAAGACAAATTCACAGGCACAATTCAGAGAGCTGGTAAGTACAGTGTGCTATGAGGACTCGTGGAAGCGTCCCTCATCTGGGCTGTAAGGAGGGTGTGTCCAAGGCTCCATGGAATTGATGACAAGTTGAATCTTAACAGGGAACGTGTTTGCCTTTTGAATGGGAGAAGGATGGAATCTAGGCATGAGGTCTCCCATTTCCTCACCCTTACTATGAGGGAGTTCAGCTAGACAGTTTCTAAGTCTATGGTTCCCTGGAGAAAGGGGAATAGGAAATTGTGGCTAAGGGGCCTCTTGGCAATAAATCCCATTATGAAGTTCTCTTTGGACATAGAAAAGAGGGAATTGAGCACTTTAGGGAGGTACTAGGTTATAATTCAGATTAAAAACAAGGGATGAGACTGAATTGTGACAGTCATGTGCATTTAGGAAAATCATTCTGAAGCTGCGTGCAGAATGGATTGAAGGGGTAGAAGCACAGAAATGGATGACAAGGCAGTTGGTTGGGGGAAATGATGAGGACATGACTAAGACAGGGTCAGTGGCAACTGAAAAGGTGATTTAGAAGAGGAGGCAGACCGCAGAGGTGTCTAGGAGGTAGAATTAACTGGACTTGGTGACTTTTGGGAGAACAATAAGGAGTCAAGAATGACTCCCTATGGCTCTAGCTGGGCCCAGGGGACCATGTCAGAGCTCACTCATCAAGCATTTAATGAACATCTCCTTGACACTTACAGAATCTGTGACTCTAAATTCACTCCAGAGTGAAGCTTATAATCAAGTAAGGGTATAACAAGGCATGTTAGCATCAGTTGCCTTCATCTTTGTTTTGGGTTTGTAGTTATTGGGTTATTGTTTTGGAAGGAAGGAAGGTGTAGACCCTTGGAATGACTGCTTGACAGCTGATGCCTTCAGAAGGAGAGGACAACTGCTGCTGGTAGATGACTGGCTTTTCCATACATAACTGGTGGAAGCATAAAGCAAAAGACTTTCTGGCAGTTAGGCAATGCTAACCAGAAACCTTCAAAATGAGCATCCCCTTCCACCTATCATTCCTACTTCTTGAAATTTATCCTAACCAAAAAAAAAAAAAAAAAAATTAAAGGTGAACCCAAAGATTTCATTTCCAGGATATCCATTGCAAAGTTGTTTATAATCGTGAAAAGCTGGAAACAAACATAACAATGGGAAATAGTGCCTGGCTTTAGAGGACCCAAGGCTGGGCCTAGTTTTGTAGCTGAAGAATTCTCAGCAAAGAGTGAGGAAGAGGAGGGAGATATTCCAAGGCTGCAGTGAGACTCTTGAAGTCATGTAGTGACCAACACGTTCTTTTTGGACCTGGGTCTTTCTGACATGTTCTTTTTGACCCATGGATAACACCCAACTTTGCATATCCAGAAGGGCATTTCTATCCCCTTCTCCTAGCTCCCAGGCATTGCTAAGCTGAGTGTTCCCAGCTGGAACAAGTCAGCATCCTTCTGAAACCTTTTCCAGCCATCTGTCCATCCTACTGTTTTTGCCCATTCCCAGAACACTTCACATCATGTCTGAAAGCCCAAAGATGTGTCATCACACAGTGCAAAGAACACTGGGCTAGGAGTTAGGAAACTTCAGTTTCCTTCTTTGTCGGAATTGTATTTATTGAGTGTCTACTATGTGCTGTGCCCTATGTTAAGTCCCAAAGAGAAAAAAAATACATGAGACACAATCTCTGCGTAGGGTAGATACTATTACTTTTTATCTAGCATGTATCAATTCTCCCCTTCTGACCTACTACCAAACCCTGATTTTATTGTGAAATGCAATATTTCCAATCAAACTATATCTCCCATTCTCTTTGCCACTAAGGGTGGCCATGTAACCCCATTCTGACCTATGATCTATAAGAAAGGGCCACTAAGTAGGGCTTTCAGGAAAGCTCTTTAAAAGGAGCAAACTCAGTGAATACCTCATTACCCGTTTTCCCTGACTGGAATGTGGATATGGTGGAGTATTTTGTGACCACTGGGTGACAACCATGAGGATAAAAGTCACATGATAAAGAGTGCTAAGCAGAAGTCTAGCAGGAACCTGGATTCCTAGTGATAGTGCAGAGTTGTCATGGCAACCCTGGCTCCATGAGAAAAATAAAATCCTTAATTTGTCTATGCTGTTTTTTGTTTGTTTGGTTTTTGGTTTTTGTTTTTTTTTTTACTTGCATCTGAACACAGTCCTAACTGATCCTTGACTCCATGGCCTAGAAAAGCAGATTTCTAACCAGCTATTGTAAGCCAGGATGATGAGCAGTTATGTAAACAGAGCACAGGTAGTGCAAAGAACAGAGTGAAGAACTCTGCCTTGTCAGGGGAGGGGCTTGCTGGGGAATGACAACTGGTCAGGAAGGGTTTCTGAAAGGAAGAACTGCTTGAGTTGGGTCTTGAGGAATGAATTGTTCACCACCCATGGAGGAGCAGAAAGAGAATTCCAGATCTAGGGGACAGCAATGACAAAGACAAAAAGAATAAAATAATGTGGCACATTCAAGTGCTAAAATGACTTCATTTGACTGGAGAAGAGGATATGTGTGGGACGGAGTGGGAAGTGACGTAGAGATGGTAGGAGCCAGGTCATAATAGGACTTGTGGGATCTTGGGCAAGTCACCAAACCAGTTCACTCCCAGTTTCCTCAACGATAGAGTAGGTTAGCTAGAGGGTGCTAGAGGAAGGGGCAGCCATAAACAGGGGGATGCCTTGCAACCATCCCTTGTGGAACACTGGCTGGAGGTATGCTTTCCTTTGAAGGACACAGAAGTTTCCCTAGCCCCACCTCCCTTGGTTTCATACGGCATGGTGTATTCCAAGGAATGCACTGGCATTTCGGCTCGAACACTAAGTAATGACTCAGAATGAACAGAAGTGTGGACAACTGTTTACTAAGAAGGCAGCCTTTGGTGTGACAAATTAGAGTGGGCTGCTGGATTGTGCAGTACTCATGAGCTAGGCAGTTTAGAAATAGCACATACCACTGCACTGGGCAATTGATTCATTTCTTGTCCTGTCTTGCCAGGCAGAGCATCACACACCAACCCAGCCAGACCTATAGTCCATCCAGGCCAGTGAAAGTGTTTGTCCTCTGCACAGTACCTCAAATACCCTAGGACATTCCCCCAAGCACCCCTTGATTCTTATAATTCTATCATGCAATCATGCAGAAATATAACATTTTCTTGAGTTTATTCATACTTCTAGTTACTTGACCTCTTGGAGCCAAGGGGCTGTAGTCTGTAGAAGTCATCACAAAGTTTCAGTGTCAGCAAGTAAGTTTCCAGATCATCAAACCAGCCAGGTACTGTTTTCTTGTTGTTTGTTGTTGTTGTTGTTGTTTTTTGGTTTTTTGGTTTGTTTTTCATAGAGTTAAAAACCAGCAAATATATTGATGTCTGTTAGATACAAGGAAGCAAGGGAAGAGATAATGTAGGGGACAGATAATTAAGATATGGCTCCTGGCTTGGAAGAGTTTACACTCTAAGCTAGGAAGCCAGCAATGCAGCTTGGCAGAAAGAGCATAGAGACTAGGACTGGAATCCCAGCTCCCAGCTCTAGCACTGACAACAGGTGTACCCTGGCTTATTCCCTTTACCTTTCCTAGCTTCTGTTTCCTCATCCACAAAATGAGGATATGACAATGAAAGATAATGTATGTAAGCACCAACAACAGTATGTAGCAGAGTAGTTTCTTAATAAATGATGGATATTCCTATTACTGTTAAGTAAAAATGTTAAATAATTCAAAGCAATTACAAAAGAAGCATCAAATGACAGTGCAGGATAACTGCTCGTGACCGACACATTATTCATGTGTTTCTCACTACAAAACTGAGGAATGCCCCCATTTTGTGGATAAGAAAACTGAGGATGGAGAGAGTTTAAGTGGCTTTGAAACATTTAGTAACATTTAGTAAGACGCCGAGATTCTGTGGCTTGTGACACCAAGGCATACTGCAATAGCTTCCTGCCAGGTGACTGAGGACTTCAGGTCAGAAGAGGAAGAAATCATGAGAAGAAATCATGGGAAGGTTCAGAGGAGTTGGCATCTGAATCCATCGCCGATAATTATTAAGTGCCTACTATGTTCAAGGCACTGTTGTGAGCAAGACAGACAAGATCCCTGTCTTTATGAAGCTCGGGGAGGAAGACTTGGACGGACTGGGGAGAGAAAGAGGGGAAAGGACATTTCAGTTGTAGAATGTGTGACCCAGACTCAAGTACCTTAAACAAACATGCTCAACCTCATACGCCTCTTGAAAAGCCAACTCTGTCTCTAGCATTGCCTTGGACCACTTCCCATTTGCCCTTCCAACCACTTCTGGCTTTTGCTGGTTCAGATTTCTTGACCCCCCATTTTGTACCCCTTCCCTGAGTTTGTCTTTCCCTCGCCACTGAGGTGGTCACCAGATGGTGACCTCTACTGGGCTCTGCCACTCTGCTCCCAGGCCCTATGTTTGTTCTAAGTACTGTATCTGCAAGCAATTGGCCCTAAGATCGCGTGCTCCCTGAGACTTCTGTGGGACTTACCCCAGCTGAGCTGACCCCCAACCAGCCCCACTTCACAGAGTAAGAACAACCAGAAGAAGAAAACGCCTGAAGGACTTGTTGAGAATGACTGAAACCACATGCTGGAGTGAGAATTTCATAGATTTGCCTATTGATTTACACATACACACATTTGGAGATATGATAAAATTTTCTTTTTGCCCCACTAGAATATAAGTACCAAAAGCAAAGATTTCTGCCTGTTTTGAATGGCTCTTTGTAGCTCATGAGGAAACCCTTCAGAAGGAGAGTGTTGTCTTGGCTGGGATATGCTTTGATGAGCCTCTGCTGGAGAAGAAGGGGATCTCAAGGGCTGGGTGCCAGCCTGATACTTTGATTTCATGAGATTGTGGGAAACCACTTTTCAGAATAAGGTTACAGGGGGAAAAAACATCCAGGAGGGAAGAGGGAAGAAGGAGGAAGATGGTGAGAATCAGGCTGAGAACTGCTGTGGGGAAGAATCACAGGAAAAGAAGTTCCCATTGAAGGCATTTCAGAAAAGGGGTTAGGAAGAGAAGAAATTTGTCTAACAGATTCTATCTAATAGCCTTTCAGCTCGCCTGCAGGACCATCAGTAGTCTCCTATACTGCTAACACATTTTGTGCAGGTAGAGTTTTTAATTGGTGGATAGCAGAGAAGGGCCCCAAGAGGAAGAGGCAGTGACAGCTGGCTTCATCTACAACAGGTGAGCACTGATATAAACTCAGAGGTGCCCCACCAAGGCCTGGCAGGGCCCACCAGCCAGCATTTACAGGAATACACTGTCATGGCCCAGTGTGGTTCTCTTCTTCCAGATTCTTCTAGGAGTCCCTTGCTGATCTTGTCCAAGGCTGTCGGGCCAGGCCAGGTGTTGTCCTTTTAGGACCCTCTTTACTATTTGAAGCCATTAGATTCTGTCTCTGCTAATGTGATTGCTCTCAGGCACCAAGTGTTTATCAATTGGATTTGAATTAGAAGTTGTTCTCCAAATATATTCTGAAAGGCCCCAGCTGGGAGTCTAGTATTTGACCCAGAAATGGCTTCTCTGAGATGAATGCCCTTGGTCTTTTTTTTTTTTTTCTGACTGCATTGCCAGTCACTCTGCAGTGGTTGGAAGGGTAATATTTTCTCCTTTTAATAGAAAGAGTACATTCCTGAAAAGGAAGGACAAACAAGTTGGAATATGGGATCCTCGTGGAATCCTTCAACACAATGGGTGAACTGAGAAACTAGGGATGATGTTCCCTAACTCTGAGCTTTAGAGAAAAAGAAAAGAAAGGGTCCCATCTTGATTGGTGTACAAGAGGAACCTGGATGCCCAACCATTTAAAAGGGGGAAATTTTTGAATTGATAGGTAATTTGGATTAGGGGAGAACTTCTATGACTCTTACCTCCCCTCCACCATGTGGTAGCATTAGCTTTCATTTTTCCTAGAAGTATGAGGTATGGTGTTTCTCAGACTGTGATCCCACGGATAAGACCCCAAGACAGCTGAGCTGAGCTGCCACAGAAGCCATGCTCCAGTCTTCAACATGATACAACCCTGACATCAGGAGAACAAAACCCCAGGAAAAAGCTACTTAGCTTTCTTACTATGGTTAAATCAAGTTCTGGGTTGGGAAAAAAAATTGAGCGTCTTCCACAGAAAGATAAGGGATGAGCTATCTGAGTTTATCCTTCCTGTGCTTCAAGCTTATAAAGATTCTTTTTTTCTTTTACTTCTGGGAGTTACTTAAATGGACTTCATTTTCCAAGCAGGTAGGGTTCAGCCAACTCTTATACTGGGCCAGATTATTTAATTTCCAGGATTCTGAGCAGCCAGAGCAATTGGTTAGCTTTTGCCTTGCAGAGTCTTTAGTAATGCTTTTGGCTGGTGGTAGAAACACTTTGCACACATGGGGCTCCTAGAGCATCAACACATTGTGGATTTGGGCAGTGGGTTAATCGTCATTCCTGAGCTGCTGGAGCTTCCTTGCCTGGCAGCCAACACAAATCCCAGAGGGCACTGTCCATACCAGATGGTGGCCTTCAGCTAAATGTATCTAATGCCCAGGGAGTTAAACCCACTTAACTGCCAGGGAAACCTGGCTACTCATTGACTGGCTTCTGACTGTTCTGCCTGAAGAAATCAATCAGACCAAAGCTTCTCTCCTGCCAGAAAACACCTCTTGGCTTTGAGTCCCCTGGATACATGCTTTCCCCTCCCTTGCCTTGATTTAGGCTCTAGTTTCCATTTGTGAGGACTTGAGAACTGTAAGTCACTGTAATACCAAATCATTACAAGGCTACCTCTGTATTTAATATAGACAGGTTTTTCCATAGAACTCAGGGAACTCTCCGACTATAATAATAGCTAACATGTATTGAATGCTTACTATATGTCAGCTGGGAACACTCTGAATTATCTCATTTAATTCTCACAATAGCTAAATCAGCTGTTACCTGTTACCTGAGACTAAGAAATGTTAAATAACGTGCCTAAAGTCACACGGCTAGTAACTGGAAGAGGTGGGACCCAAAACCCCATATTTCTTTGATTCTAGCCTCTGAGCTCCTCCTGCACCTCTGGGAGATGAGCTGCTACCACCACGAAGTTCCTTTTACAGTTAGGGCAACTCAGGGTAAATGACCTACCCCATGTCATATAGATGAGGTCAAAGCTAGAGTCCAAGGCAGTGGTTCTATGGCTTGGGTGCTTAGTACAATCACCTGGGAAATTCAACAACAACAAAAATGCCCAGGCTGTGTCCTTAGCAATTTTGATTTCACTGATCTGGGGAGAGGCCCCACCATAAGTATTTTTAGAAAGTTTCCCAGGGGATTCTAAAAATGCAGCCCGGTTTGAGAATCTCTGACAGGTCTACCAACTCCTAGTCACCAAAATTCCAGGCAGTTCAGCTAGGAAGTGCCTGGGGCCAGCATCTAGGTCACCGCACACGGCCCTGTCAAAACTGAGAAAGTTTGGTCCCTCTCCTCACCTGTAAAATGGGAGAATGAGCTCTCTCAGGGCTACTGACTATCTGAAGATGTCAAATGCTTATCCTAGCACAGAGTAAATGTTTGGCAAACGGTGGAGGTGGTGGAGACAGTTGTCATAGTCGTAGGGGCAGAAGTTTTCTGAACCTCATCCAGATCTCTTAGTCCAAGGGCGGAACGTCATGAGCCACAGGCACTTGGAACAAGTGCCACCAATTCTGTCAAACCCTAATTCCTTCAAGCCGGTCCTGGGCACACACACCTCACCAGCATCTTCACACCTACATATGAGGCCAGGAAGTGCCTCCTTCAGCAACCTTCTGTGGATAAGCCATGATGACAGATAAGCGAGGCATCCTGGGGTTATCAGTGCAAATCATCACAGTTTGTACTGTCAGTCTGAGTGTGCAGGTCCGCGGCAGGACTGCCCCAGCCGGAGGAAATGGAGAGAGGAATCTCTTACTACTCGATTGCTTAATCATTTCCACTTAACACACAGTGAAAGCAGAACTTTGTGACACACTTGCCCTGTCTGGGCAAAGGTTCTGCTTTTTCTGGAAGATCTTGGGAAAAAGTAAAAAAAAGTAAAAATTTAAAAATTTAAAACACTTGGCAAGGAGAGGGGGAGAGCTTCTTAAATTTTCATTATTCAAACAGTATTTGTGGTCCGTTTCCTCACCCCAGTGCCATTTATCTGTGAGCCAGGCCCTGAGCTGGGGACTGACACCTGACATAAGCTGGAGATCTTGCTGCTCTGGACGAGGTGATGGTCCCGGCGAGGAAACAGAAGTAGGCAGGCAAGCCCAGAGCTAGCAGTGCAGGACAAGGCCCTCTGGGACACGCGAAAGGACTTTCTATTTTGTCAGCACCCTGTTTTCAAGAACTTTGTGGCAAAGTTGATTATTCAGGCAGTATCCACTAAGATAACCATAATGGTTATTAAACTATTGAAATACTCTGAATCAGCAAATTGCCACTGCCCTAATTACTCCCATACCCCCCAATACCACTCTGGAAATGCAGCAACTAAAGGGTCAACTCCTGACAAGCAAGGTGTCCTCCAGGACAATACTCTGGCACTGCCCAGGCTTTTCATTGATCAGTGCCTGCGTTCAAACATCCTGGAACTCTACCCCTGCCTCTTGATAAGTGGCAACTCTGGAGTTCCTAGATACAGAGCTCTTTGAGGCTGTAATCTATTTGGAAGGTGAAGGTTGGAGACCTATCTGGAAGGTGCATTTTCATAACAAGTTCATGGGTTTTGCTTAGATTGTATGTATATTTGGACTAGCTCAGGGGTGCTGATGGTTGTTTTAGGGGGGGCTAAAGGCCTTAACTCCAGGAACCACATCTTGGCAATGCTGCAACTCTAAATTTAAAGATTTAGGATGCCATTTTCTGGGAGGGTCTTACCATAAAGAAAAAGAAAAAACTGCAATATATGGAAATCCAAACAAATGCACTAGAAAATACTTGTCATTCAGAATAGGGGTCCATTTAGTATAAGTCTTTCTCAGGAATGCATCCATTGACAAAATAAGACCCAGCCCTCACAGTTTTCACATGAGATAGAAGCCCAGAGTCTTCCTCTACCAGGAAGAATCCTGGACAGTTGGCAATGCCCAGAGGGCGCCCAGGAAATGATCATTGGATGAAGGCTATAGTCATAGGCCTGAGCCCACAGATTCACCCCTTGAACTTCCCCTTGCCCACAGATTCTTCCTATGCCTTTTGTCACATCCCACACTCCCCACTAAGTCTCCCGTTGACCAATGGGGGGTCCTTCTCCTCCCACCTCCCAGCATCCTGTCTGCAGCTTGCATCCTCTATGGTGCAAACTCTACAGGTCAGGACCAGTGGGTTCCCAGCTTCTGTCCAGAGTCCAGACACTGGGCTCTGGCAATCCTGCCCCCTCCTCCTTTTCCTCTCCAGTCTGGGAACGATGGTGGCTTCCTGCTGTTGGCAATCTCAGGCTGCCTCGCTGGTGGTTTCTCTGCATCCCCATCACCTGTATAGCCAAGTCCCTGCATGAAATTCCCTCTGTTTCCAATACTCACTATGGTTTCTATTTCCCAGTTGGACCTTGACTGATACACAACACTCTGCTTGTTAGAAAGTTCCTTCCCCTCCCTAGGTCTCAGTTTCCTCCTCTATAAAATGAGATTGGAGAAAATACTTACCAAGCTTTATTTCAGCATTGTGGTGTCTAGGGGTTCAGGGACCTGCATACTGGAAAACAGTCATGGGGTCAAACTCCAAGGATTGGAATGTCCTTTACACTTCAGGATGGTCCTGTAAACAATACCTCATTTCATTTTTCCCCAAATTGATTTTCATTTTAAATGGCAGCCTCAAAGCCTTTCCTTGGAAACAGGCTGGGTAGAAATAATAAAGAATATATTTTTAACTATGCCATTTTTAAAGTGATAAATTCATTGTTTCTTGCTTACTTATTTCATAATTTGTCATTTTCTTTATCTTTTCTATAACTGTCTTTTAGATTTTTGGCTATATCAGCCACTGCCGTCCTGGTTTGAGAAATTCTCATCCTTTAGTTTCTCCTCAAACCCCACCTGTGATCTGGATCACTTTTACTGCCTTTCTCTGCAGCCCAGGGAAACTTTGGATGTTTTCCATTGCTGCTAGAGGTGAAGGCTCAGAAGATATACATGGCCCTGTGGTTTATATGAAGAGTCGTTTTGTTGGTGTTTTAGTTTGCTAAAGGCTGCCAATGTAATATACTAAAAATGAGTTAGCTTCTGCGATTTCTTAACCTTTAAGCTTACAGTTCTGAGGCAGGGGAAAATGTCCAATTCAAGGCATCAGGTGATGCTCTCTCCCCGAAGGTCAGCTGCTGACCATCCTGGACTCATTCCACGTGGCAAGGCACAATGGCGGCTCAGCCAGTCTTTGCCTTCTCCTCCAGGCTCGCTAACTCCCTGAGCTCAGCTGTGGGCAATCAGGCACATGGTGGTGCCTGCTTATCTCTCCTCTCTCCTCCAGGCCTCTTTGCTTCAGCTTCGGGCCGCCCCTTCTATGGCTTTACTCTCTCCCAGGTTTGTCAACTTCTGGAGGCTTCTCTCTGTCTGCCACTTTTTTCTGTGTCTGTGGCTTTTTATTCCTCCATTTATAAAGGACCCCAGTAAGAGGATTAAGACCCATCCTGGGTCCCGCAATCTAATCAAAGGCCCTTAACTGAGGCAATTTAAGCAAAGGGTCCCACCTACAGTAAGTTTACATGCACAGGGATGGATTAGCTTTAAGAACAGGATTTTTGGGGGTCCACCCAGCTACAAACTGTCACAGTTGGTTTCCCATTTTCCTTCTCTAAGCTTTATTTTGTAAGGGGTCTCACACCTCCCCATCCCACCTTATTCCCCAAGCAGAGGTCCCACTGGTTAGCCTGTTATGGAGCGGCCCTTGGAGTCCTCGCCGGACTCCCCTTGAGCAATCCTGGTGGCCAGGCCCAGTGACTTCCTCAGCTTCCTCTTGAGCTTGTGGGAAGGCAAAAAGGCAAGCTGAAGCCTTGGAAGCACATGTTGTTTGTCGCTGGATCCATGTCAGGAGTGATTCACCAGGCAGCGATGCATTGGTTTCCTAGAACTGGACCCTGAGAGGAAGAGCAGGGATGGCTGCACACGTGGCCTCACAGAAGCAGCCCAGTGGTAGAACCAGAACAGGCTTGGATCAGATATGGTTCAAATCACTGCTTCCACAACATAGTCACTGTGAGAACTTCTGTTGTAATAATGACCAACAATATTCATAAGCTTACTATGTGATAAGTGCCGTGCTAGGCTTTCCTGCATATATTTCCATATTAAATACATATAGCTATGTGGGATATGTTTTACAGATGAGGAAACAGGCCGAGAGCAATTAAGCAACTTGACCAAAATCATTTAACTAGAAAGTGATAAAGCCAGGAAATCCCCCAGGTCTATCTATTTTCACAGTGCCTTTTCCATATTGCAAGTTAATTAGCTCTTCCAAGCCCTAATTACCTTGTCTTTAGCATCAGGATAATAGTGCTTCCTTGCAGGATTATTTCATATTCTCTCTGTGTCTGTGTGTCTCACTCTCTGTTTCTTTCCCTCTCTCCCATGTAATATTTGTTGAGTTTCTATTTATCCATGCACTGAGTTATATCTGTATAACAACAGGATTCACCAATCAAAAAACAATGTAATTTCAAATTTTAAATAATTCAATAAATATGCAAAATTTACATGCTGTGTTGAAGGTATTTTGGGAGTCTCTCATATAGTCCATGGGTCTAGACTCAAATGGGTCCTCAAAATGTATGCAACGAATTCATAATACTTTCAAATGATGGAGGCATCGTTCCCTACATTTGCACATGTGGAACATGGGTATGGGCCTTTTGAAAGGGTCCTAGCATATTTCCCAGCTCATCACCAAATGATCTGGGGATAACTTGCAGGGTACAAGTGGAGTCATTTGGAGCTTGTCCGTGGCTTTTTCTACCCAAAGCTCTGATGGAGAACTAGCTCAGAGCCGGTCCCGTGGCAGCAGGCTGGGACCAGGAAGTCATTTGGAGACAGCTAGAGTCAGGCAAGATAGCAAGACAGCAGTCTTTCCATTTGAGAATTTAACATTCACAAGTTTCAGTAATTCAAAAGCATCCCGAAGGATCTTTGAAGGAGAGTCTGGTGAGGGGTGGGCAGGGTGGCAGGTAGTGATGTTTGCAGAGCCTCAAATCTGAATTATATTCTCTTGGAAATAGGCACACTTGGCACTAATGGGTTATTCTTAACTCCAGATTGCCTATGACAAGTAACCCTCTAGATAAGTAAAGCCAGCCTTTGCTGCTTTGTTGGGGGAAAGCCATTAAAGGAAAGAGATCATTTCCATGAGGGAACTTGAAGCAGCAGCTAACATGGGGTGTTGATGGATGCGTGGGCACTGGGAGACTCCAGCAGGAGCTGTGATGGGGCAAAAGTGAGGCGTCAATACGAACATTTCCAGCCTCATCTCTCTAGGTTTTGCTGCCTCCTCAGACACCTAGATAATATTCCCATTGCTCTTCAGGAGAATGAAGGCTACTTGGTTGACTTCAGGATGGTTGTGTCCTGGCTGGAGATCATAGATCTGGATCTGCAGAGTCACATTCCTCTAAAGTCCAAGTCAGCAAATGCATATTAAAAGTTCATCTTCTCTGACCTCTGGAGGTGGGAAGGCCTCAAAGGGAAAGAGCAATTGATTCACAGACTTGGAAGTGTCATCAATTATATACTAATCCACAGCAATTTTTCATTCAACATACTGTGGACAGTATCGCCCACTTGGTTTCCCTAAGCTCTGTGTTGACATTATCTGTGCCTCTGTTTGCTTTACACGAAGTTCACAGCAGACAGGAACTGGGGGGAGAAGGCTTTTAAGAATAAAAAAGAAACAAAACACTTAATGGGCCCCCAGGGAGTGTAGAAGCCAGGGAAAGACAGTGTTTTAGGCAGCTCGTACAATGTTTAGACTATTATTTTCCACCCATCTGTGAAATAAGACCATCTTTCCTCATCAGGGAATGGGAGCCATGGGAGGGAGAAACAAAGTGGGGAGATAAACTGGGAGGTAGTAGAAGATGAAGAAAATAAAGAGAGACATTATTCAGCAAAATATTCCTAGAGTAGTAAATTACACCTATACTCAAACAAACTCCCCCAAATGGCCCCTTCTCTGGGAAAGACTCCCTGGATTCTCTTGGATCTATTCTGGTAGCCTTCCAAATGCATTGAAATTATAATCAACAACTGTCCTCACCTTTAGGTTTGAGCTTCCCAAGAATAGGAAACCAGGTCAGTATTAACTGTGCCTGTGACTATACCTGGCACATGGCAGGATTCAAATGTTGATTGTTGAATGTGCTCTTATCTTATGCAGGACCCTCCTTGTGTGTGAATGACCCTGTGCCAGTATTATAATCTGTTAAAGTGGAGAAGGGAGTTACCTGCCCTAGTCAAATGACAATCTCACCCAGCTCAATCTTCTATTTTCCCAAAGTTCTTATCTTTGTGGCACTAACTCCTGTATTAATACAAACTACAATTGTCCCAATTACATTTACATTCATCTTTACATTTTCAGGATCAGTGAAATAGTATTAGAAAGTGTGCTCAGAGCATGAGGATTATTTATATCTTAATTCTAAGCACAACACAAAAGCAGACCACCACATTGTATCCACGCTAGGATTGAAACTAGAGAAGCATTGTATGTGCACACACAAGCTGCTGATAAGAGCCCAAAATGGAAATGGTGAATGTTAGGGCGGTGAGATTGCAGTTGTATTTTCCCTTTTTAGAAAAATTGTCTTTATTGTGCTGACTGGGTTGGTACAAAGATAAATGAATAAATACAAAGAAATATAAAATCGGTACCTCAGGAGAGAGGAGAAAAGCAAAGCCATACTTAAATATCCAAACTTACGTTACTGAAAGGGCAAGTAATGCTTTTTTCCATTTGCACAGAAGAGAGCTGATTATTTAGAATAGCATGGTGCTGGGTGTGGGAGGGTTTAAGAGAAAACATCTGAAATTCACGGTACCTTTCCCCTTGGGGTTGTGAAGTGGGGTTAGCTCTTGGCCTTCTAGAGGTTTGACTGTACACTGGTCAGCTCAGATTCAGAGAATGGGCAAGAATTTTCTCTCCATTTCTGGTTGATGACGTGCCCATTAGTCATCTCTGCTCTCTCTCTCGACTCAGAAACAGCAAGATAAGCTGTGTCGCACAATGGCCCCCAGAAAGTAGACAGGACAAGAGTTTGTTAGCTGGCCTGGTTCAGAGTGTGAATCTTGTTGAAGATCAAATGAACTCCATGGAACTCCTGTGGTTGCTAGGAGACATATCTTTAAATGTCAATTACCATTCCCCTCAAAATAGCTCAAAAATCATCTAGTGTTTGATCTTTTAGAAGTTGTGTGATATGCTAGATTTTTAAAAATGTGGATTAAAATCCTGACCTCAACATTTTTTTTAGCTGGGTGACCTAACTTAGTTCTCTCTGAGCCTCATTGGTTTCTTTTTTGTTAGAAGGGAGTGGTGACAAGGATCAATTTCATAAACTGCAAAACACTCCACTTATATTAGTTTGAACTACTTAATTCACGTCAGATTTGAGAATGTATGTGAAAGACTGAAAATGGAAACAGCATTAAAATACAAATTATTAACATAGGGATTCCTGCTCCTTTTTGCTAGAATATTATTTTTACTATTTGAAGTAAACACGGAAATCCTTGGAATGCAAACAAGACCTTCCCTGAAACCTGAAAATTCATATTTAGGTTTTAAAAGGAATTTGGAAATGATTTCTCGGGAATTCTTCACTTTGCAAACTAATTAACAGTGGTATATTATTAAGTATCTAGCTATCTTAGTTCATTTTAAGTGTGATTTAATTCTCAAAATTTTGTTTTAAGCTCAGTTATTGCTGCATACCAGGTACATGCTAAGCTTTCCAGAGAATATTTGGCAAACTAGGCTTTAAAGACCAGATAAGAATGAGTTGTTATTGTACCCACCTGTCACCCCCACGTTGGAAGTGGATGGATACCTCTAGTTCGTACGTGCTGACATGAACAGTGGAGCCCAATCATGGGTGTGTTTATGCTCTTGGCGAACAGATAAGTCCCTTCGTTTGGTCCTTTCCTCACTAGCCCTCTCTAGATTTGTCCTCTGGGCTGGGCCTCTCACACCTGCACTGAGGACTCTCTCAGGGTCTCTCAGCCTCTGTCCCCGGTGCCTATGTCTCACTTGCAGCTGGACATGGTAATGACATACTTTATTGAATCTCTGTAATGCTCCCCCTGCTCTTTCTGTCAGGACCTTCCCTACTTCACCAGACCAAGCAGAAGCAACTTGCAATCCAGTTGCTTGGACTTTAAGATCAGGCAACCACAGGCTGAGGTCTGAACTTTGACCAATTATTTGCCCTGGGACCTCGGACATGTGTACGTCAGTTCTCTAGGCCTTGATTTTCCTCATTTATAAATGAGGATAATAATATCTGTCACTTAGGTTTTTGTATCAAAAAGATAAATCATCTAGCAAGGTGCCTAATAGACAGCAGTCTTTCAGTAAGTTATATCTTTCACTGCTGCTGCTGCTGCTGTTGTTATTACTATTATTATATACAGGGTCAACTTGGAAGAACCATGATAAAGTGAGTATCAATTCAGTCCTGGTATAATGAAAGTACTATAGGACTTTGACGTGTGTTCATGTAAAAATGTGTATGATGCACTCAAGTGCACATGGGTAATCATCTATACTCACATAGAAAACCCAAAGCTGAATAATTAAAAATTAATTTGTTTTTGCCTTTGGAGTACCCTACATGATCTTTTGCTGCAGCTTTTCCTCCAAACCGCTTTTAGCATGGCTTAATATAAAAACAAAACTGAGACCTGTATTCCCTAAACATGTTTAGGAAAAGAAAGGGGCAAAAGCAGTTAAGGGACAGAGGAAAAAATGAAGTTGGATGTAGTTTACAAACTTAGATGGAATCCACATTTAGAGAAGGAAAGGCAGCTGGAAAGGGGGAGGAAAGAAGAGGAGTGGAAAAACAATGCTCAAAAACCAAACAAACAAACAAAAAATAAGCAAACTAAAGAAAGGAAGCTTACTGAGTAAGGGATCATAGCTCTTGTGGCTATGTGCAAGAGTTAAGAATGTTTTCCTGGGGAAGAGAGGGCATGGAAACCGTGGTCTCATACTTCTGAAGTTTGAAGGGCCATCATGATGGAAGAGTTAATTATCATTTGTTCCTAAGGATAAACAGGAGCAATAAATGAGAGAAAGAGAGTGACCAAGTTGGATCTCAACGATTTGAATGGCCCCCAAATGGAATGGACTCTTCCTGGGGTCCCAGGTCTTCAAAGATTTAAGCAGAAGTGGGTGACCATGTGTCAGGGATATTTTAGATGATATGGGGGGGGGGAGATAGGGTGCAATGTGATGTGGATTGAGTTGTGTACCCAAGTTTGGGCATGCTATTGGTTTTGGTCCACATTCTGGTGAGCATGGACCCATTGTAAATAAGATGTCGTCAAGATACTACTGCAATTAAGTCGGGGCCCAGCTGAATCAGGTTGTGCTTTAATCCAGGAGTCCTTTAAAAGCAGAATGAAAGTCACAAGAAAGGAAGCTACCAGGAGCAGCCAGAAGCTGGAAATCAATGGAACCTGGAAGAGAAAGGAGAAGATGCCACCATGTGCACTGTCATGTGATGAAAAGTCAAGGACCAAGGATTGCCAGCAGTCATCCCCAGAATACCACAGTATCCAAGGAGAAAACATTGCCTTGCTGATGCCTCAAGCTTGGACTTATCCTAGCCTCAAAACAATGAGCCAATGAATTCCCATTGTTTAAGCCAACCCACCACAGGGTGTTTTTTTCTTTTTTTAGCAGACAGGATGCTAAACAAATGGCCTTTCTGATTCTAACTTCAAGATTAAATAAAATAGACCAAGATAAATTCAATAGGCTTTGTCTTACTCAACATTAAAATAGACATGTCATTTACCAGTGCCATCAAATATACTGTTCCTTGTTGAAATGTGCAAAGAAATGGAACCTATGCCATATAAATAGAGATTATCTTTGGAATATTAAAAATATAGAAATATAGAGAAAACTAATTTATTTTCAACTTTCCAAAATAGCTTTAACATCAATTATATAGGAGAACATCTAAAAATATCTTTCAACTCTTTATAGTTTTTTTTAATAAGATGAACCATCTGAAAGACATGACAGAATTATCCACCTTGGATATATCGGCCAAGTTTCTCAGAGATCCTTATTTATAATAATAATACATTATTAATAATCATGTTCATAAAAAACATTTGAGGGTCTACATGCCACATATGATTCTAATACCCCACTCTAAGGTAGGCATTTTTAGCATTCCCATTTCACAGAAGAGAAAACTGAGGTTCAGAGAGGTTAAGAAACTTGTTCAAAACTGCCCAGCTAAACGTGGAGCTGTCTGAGTCCTCAGCCACTGCTCTTTCCACTGTATTGTACTTCTTAGCCACTTCCTGTCTTGCCTGAACAAACACAGTTCAGGCCAAACATCCAGGCAAAGATGACGTGCCACTGTCATGCCTCCCAATTAAACCCTATAATTTCCAAGTCTGAATTGGAAACCCTTTGGCTCTGTGTTCTTGTCTGGCTTGCCCAGGAAAATGTTTGTTTTGAGATGTGACTCTCTCAGAATGCCTGCATGTTTTCAGTGGCTGTTCATACAGGGACCATGTTGAACTGGAGGCGTAGAGATGTTGCTTCACCTCACAATTGAGATGGCCCCTCTGTGTCCCGCTCCCAATTTGGGGTCTGTTTCAAATAGAGCGTTAAGGCTATTAGTAGGCCCATGAAGGCTATAAATACAGGACTGGGCTTCGGCCAACTCAGCGTGTTTATGTTTTTGGGTTGCATTGCAACTGTTGTTGGTAATTATAGAAGCGTGGGTGAGGAGGCCCTCTCAATGGGTACTGGTGAACAGTTCCTCCTCCTGGTTTCCCCTTTGCATAAGCCCAACACTGGGAGTGACTGAAGTCACAATCTCATCATAAGGCCCCTCATGTTCAGTCACTGCTGTATTTCTTGGCCAAACTGAATGAACAAGGGGAGTTTGAAAGATTACAAGGTATTCTTATCACTATTTGGGTCACAATTGTGTTTAATCAATGCCTTCTTTAAAATAAATAATGTGACATCATAAGCAAGTTGTTTTTCCTTCTACCTATAGATAGTAAAAGCAAGATTTCCCCTTTGTAATGACAGCGCCTTTTTCCCAGTCTTTGAAGATAAATGTATAAAGGGGATTCATAGATCTAATATAAAAGATAGACCCCAAGGGAACTCAGTGGAATGAGGAGTACATGGAGCCCTTTAAATTGTTATAAGTTGGCTAAGTGAAATAGCCATATTCCCCTCTAGTATCCCAAAAGTACATGCATTCTATTCACCAGGCTGGGCACACAAACGGCTCTCCTTAAATAATTGCTAAACGGGTCTGTTTGTAGTCCTTAACTTTATATATTCAACTTTCTTACAGCCTACACTTCCATCTCTTAGACACTCATACTCCTAAATTGTTTTTCACACAGCAGGTTCAGACATTCATCCATCCACTGACAAAAGAACACTGGGAACTTTCCCGTAGTGAAACTGCACAAGGGTTCCATTTTGACAGCAGCACCATCTTGGTAGCAGGAGATTCATGCAATTGTCTGAGTATTTGATTGCATTTAACAAAAAAAAATGAGAGGGAAACAGAAAAAGAAATTGCTGCGATTAATGAAAATAAGCAGAGATCTAATCAATATAACAAATTTAAGACAAAAATAGAAATCTTCAGTTGTGCTAGAAGTAGTTAGTCTTTAACCTCAATTGGGTACTTAATGGAGGAGGGGTTGATTATGTATTCAATTATGAAGAAAAATAAGAAATTAAAAAGCATGATGAAATTTTGGGACTGTATTATTATCAAATATATTATCTAAAGGGAAAGGCATAGTTAACATTTTTATAATTATTTTTTAACTCTCTAGGAATGTTCCCACCCTTTAACCATATAGCATGTAAGTTCCTTATTTGATATCCATTCCTTTGATTTTCATATATTTTCATGAATGCATTATGTATCAAAGCAGGTGACTTGTGCCATATTAGATATTCTTTCAATCCCTCAATATCAATACATGTAACTATGAACCTTATTCTTGTAAAATTGAGACTTAGCCCAGTAATAACTATTCCCTAATAGTTACCTCCTGAAAACCTGCTTGTTACTCAAATGTGGCCTCTCTCTAAGCCAAACTCAGCAAATAAGCACACTACATTCCTCCCAACATGGAACATGACTACTGGGGATGAGCCTCCCTGGCATGGAGGGATTCATACCAAGCACCAATCAGCAATGCATTTGGAAAATGTCCTTGACCAAAAGGGGGAAATATCAAATACAAAAGAGTTTTTACAGCTAAGAGATTTCAAAATGAGTTGGGAGGTCATTTCAAAGGTTACAATTATGCATGACTTAGATCTCACTAACTGCCACTGTGAACAAAGCCTCAAATAGGGGTGCTCCTGAGGGCTCCAGTCATCTGGACACTTTAGGCAAGATATACAATCCCTTGAAATCAGTACCCTGTCAGTGGGCCTTACCTTGAAATATATGACAAACTATTTCCCCAATGAAACAGAGTTAGACTCATTTATAATTTTCCTACAAGACTCTTCTACCCTCTTTATTTGAGCCTATAATTAGCACTATACTCATTAAATACATGTCTCAGAGACTTAAATCTTCAGTCTGTTCATATGTTGGTTGAGCCCTGAATCTCAGAAGAGTTGTGGCCAACACCTACTCTTCAGATCATCAGACTCACCCAGGACAACTAACAAAATGATGATGATGGACAACCCCCATCCCAAAAAACAGAGAGTAACTACAACTGCAAGCAAAATATTTCCTTCCAACCATCTGCCCCATAAGATCTAAGCCCCCTCTCAATCTGAGGCAGAGCAGGCATCACCATCCCCAAATCCTCAAGACTGAGAGATGAACAAACATAAGGGGGGAGTGCAACCATGGACAAAGTAAAGTTATTAATATTGTAGTAATGGAAGAATATGTAACATTGTCATAAAGCTGGTGGTGACCAGAGGTTCTGACGGGAGGGGGCAGGAACTATAGGTGGAATGTAGGGCATTTTTAGGGCATTGGAATTAAGTGTAAAACACAATGTAAACTAAAGACCTTGGTAAGTAGCAATGCTTCAATATTTATTCATCAATTGTAACAAATTACCACCCAATTATAAGGTGTTTTTAATTGGAGAAGATGAGGGAGGGGGAGGGGGAGTATATGAGAATCCCTTATACTTTCGATGCAACTTTTCTGTCATCTAAAACCTCTTTGAAAATACAGTTTATAAAAAAGCAGGAAAAAAAAGAATATAGATATTCTTAAAGCCTTCTACAGACCCAAAAACCTTTGGGAGGAGTAACCTTTTAAGAAACAGTAACAGCCTACTGAGCACAAAACTCAAAGATTATATCTTGACCTTATTTCTAAGTGATTAAAAGCACAGACATAAGGATCAGACACATCTAGATATGGATCTTGACTTTGACATCACCTAGCAATGTATGCTTGATCTAGCCAATGAGCCCTCTGAGCCTCAGTTTCCTCATTTGTAATAGGGGGATAATAGTAGCACCTACTCCATAGGTCGGCTACAATATACAAACAAGTGAATATGTTCAATGTACTTAGCCCAGTGCCTGGTACTTATTCTGAGCTTTGATAGAGAAGAAATTCTCTGGAGGTAAGCAGGATGCTGAATGAAGAGATGGGAAGAACTAAACTTGGCCTACTTCACAAAGTGTCTGGAGTCCACCAACAGCCTGAGTGCTATTAAAAACTCAATACGGAAACACAACTTCCATTACTATTCCTGATCTACCCACGGGTCATTCTGGCTTCTGCTGGTTTGAGTAGGAGTGCGCTATTTATTCACCTAATGACTCCTTCCCAGTTTGAGAAGTTGGAAACCCTGACAGTTGTTCTGCCTGTTACTTCTTTCAGTTCACCACCTCTGCACTCAGGAAGGTGTGTCTCCTGTGTGACTGTCACATTTGCAGTTTGATTTTTCAGTTGTCTGAGGCTCCCAGCTCTTTGAAATAGGTGATTACAACTCTTCAGTTATACAATTAGCAACACTGGATTTCGGATACACTATTAAAAACAACTCAGGAGCTGGCTAACTCTGTGTGACATGCCTGGCCCCACCACCTCCTGAAGAAATTCATACCTTTCACTGCTCTGGGCCCCTGACACTGCTTAATTCTACCCCCATTTTCATTTTGACAGTAGGCTTGTCTAAGTTCTTCTTTCATGATTTGTTAGGGTTTAATGATATTATTTATTGAGGTTTAACATTCAGTATTTATTATTAGAACTGCCTATTCACAAATTTTGAGAAAGTCTTGTATTTATGAGATTGCATCCAGACTTCAAAAGCCTTCAAAGAGCAAGCCCCATTGCAGCAGAGATGGATTCCAGTGGAAGAGGCAAGCAATCCAAGGGCACCCAAAAACACAGAGGAAAATCAAAGGGCAAGATAAAAATAAAATACTCAAGACTAAAAAGTACCCAGACCAAGGCCTAGAACACAGTTGGAAGTCCCAATTATTTAAAAATCGACAACCATTCTTTTGCTATTAGGCTGCACTAACTTTTTAAGTTGAGAAATAGTTTTCAGCCAAAATCATTAGGCTGAACTATTTTAGTGAAGCTCTCTCCTCCTTTTTGTAGCCAAGCCTTCCGAGTACAAGGTCAGCATTCCCAGTCTCCACTTACTCACTTCCCATGTGCTTCCCACTTTCTCCAATCTGTCCTCGGCACCCATCGACCAACTGAGGCTGCTCTCCGTAAAGCTCTCTACTTCTCTGCTCCAGTGGGCAACTTTTAGTCTTCATCTCAGTGTCCCACCACAAAGCATTAGACACTGTTGGCCAAACTCTTCATCTCAGACCCTCTTCCCTGGTTTTTGTGACACGGCTTTCCCCTATTCTTCTCTTCACCGTTGCCCTTTCTGGCTTCCCTTGCTTTGGCCTGTGCTTTAAGTTGATGAGTTGAGTGCTCTTTCCTTCGCATTCTGTCACTCTTACTGGACATGGCCATCCTCTGTCAAGTTTTTAACTACCACCTCTGTAAAAACAGCTCTCATATTTTTCTCCTCACTTCTAACTTATCTTTTGAGCCATCAACCCCACATAACTGAATGCATACCCGGCCTCTCCACTTGGGTAACCCACAGGCTCCTCAAATTACATGTCCAAAACTGAATTATCTCTTATCCCCCTTCTCTCCATACACCTATAGTCACTCAAACCAGAAACTTAGGAGTCACCTCAGAGTCTTTATCGGTCTTTAACACCCACCCCCGCCCCTTCCATCTACTATGTGTCTTGGAAATTTTAACTTTTAAAAATATCTCTAATAATCCACACTCCCATTGCCTCAGTTGCAACCCTTAAGTTTTTCCTGAAATACTTTAATAGTTTCTCAACTAGTTTCCCTGCTTCCTGTCTTGCCACCTTCAGATCCATTTTCCACATAAATACCCAAATGACCTTTCTAAAAAGTAAGCTTCATAGGTCACTACCTCACTTAGAACCTAAACAATGGTTCCCCATTGCTTACAGGGAGAATAAAAATCCCTTTGCAGGGCCTGCAAGGGGCTATGTGTTCTCACCCCTACAATTCATCTCCACTTTCCAACTTATGCCCTTGTCATCAAACTTCTACAGTTCTCTCAAAGCATCATGCTGTTCCATGCCCCAATGCATTTTCATTTGCATCCTATTCCTACCCAGACAGTGCCTACTTATCCCACAAAGACCCAGTCCAAGAATCATCTCTTCATTCTTCTCTAACTTTCCTCCTCTCTTCCCCACCCCTCATTCAACCCTCCCCCACATCCCCTTGGTGAACTGACTACTTTCTCTGATCTGTAGTATATCTTTGTATCTACCACTTATTTATATGTCTGTCTCTCTGCTAGACTGAAAACATCCTTAAAATGGAGATGATATCTTATTAGTCTTTACTCTCACCCCTGTGCACAGTGCCTGCCATAAATCAGGCATTTGTTCCATGTGTAATTAATAAAAGAACACAGCACCCCACCACCCTTCAGATCAACTGGAGTGGAAAGCCCAAGAAGCCACCTTTGATGGCTTCAGTTTCGGTCTCATTTGCTCAGTCTGACAGTTCAGGGCAGCTTCCTGAGCCTGCCGCCAGTTCAGAAAGCATCCAACATGCAATGAAGTAGACACTGTCGTTTGCTGAGCAAGTTAGTGATCCACTGATAGGGTGGCCGTCGCCACCTTTTGTCCAAACCCCACACACCCTACAGATTATGTATCTTAAAGGTCATGGTCATGGGAGGTCCTTATCAATCAAAGGATCAAGCAGAGAAAAATTCCACTCTGGGATATGATGAGACATGTTGATTTCAAAACATTGCAGATCGTTAAATGACTAACATTAATGTGATCTGAGACTAGTAAACACGCCCCC